>JAOTRH010455840.1:0-29560 GCA_034768845.1 Heliamphora exappendiculata | reverse complement strand
TCAACTATGATTGTTCAAAATGTGTTAACACTTTTATTTTAAAAATATAAAATATTATCTATTTAAAAATATTTATTCTTAGAAAAAGAATTATAAAAATTATCAAAATCAAATTAGAAATCCCTTAGGCTAACAAATAGAGTTGGTCCGTCACAGTTAACAAGTTTATAATTTCAGGCTTATATTAATATATTTTTTTGTAAAATATACGCGAATTTGGGGATACAGGATAGCATATTCGAAGCATGTACAGTTGCATATTTTTTATAAATAAATAATTTTAGCAGTTTGATAATTTTGTTTGGTATACGCTAGTTTGGATATGCTGAAAAATATATTGATATCATGTACAAGTACTACTCTTTTAATAATTTTAGGTTACATCAATTTTCTCAAAGTAAAAAAAAAATGAAGTTAGTAGAATTCATGTCTCATCTAAATGCCTTTAGTCACTACCTTAGTTGTAACGCGAAGAAAAAATTGTGCAATCTCAGGATGTGATAATATTCTCTATTGATTTTGTACTTTTGGAAAGGGGTATGACAATTTTGGTATCAGAGTCCTAGGTTTTAAATTCTATAGATTTGTCAGAGTTTGGTCTGTGGTGGACCGTAGATAGGTGCGTCTTTTCGAGTTTGGTATAGGCCTTGGGATATCAGACCCTTTTCTTCGGACGCCTGATTGATTGGCTTTGAAGTCTATTTGGGAAACGCGTTCTGCAGGCATAGGTTCATAATTGAAAGTCTAAGTATGTTGTCAGATTGGGAAGATAACTCTCGATTTTCTTGTTTCGCTGTCTTTATGTACTGAGTTAGAATCTAGTGTTGAATCTTAAATTCATTCATTTTTTATAATAGGATAAAGTATAAAACATTCAGAAGGGACATCGTCAATTTCTAATGAAGTACAACAAGAATTATCTTTCCAAATGGAACCACAACAAGAAGCATCTTTCCAAATGAGACCAATACAACCTGATCCAACTACAAGAATGCTAGAAGCAATAGGAAGACTAACGGAGTAAAATGCAAGATGGATCACTACCCAAGTAGAGAGGACGGAAAACTCCATAATCAAACGGTTTAAAGATTTAGGTGTTAAAGAATTTGTAGAAACTCTTAATCCCATGGAAGCTGAAAATTGGCTGAAGAGTGCAGTACGCATCTCGGATAGACTAAGAGTGCCTGAGGATGAACGGGTTGACCTTGTAACCTTCATGTTTAGAGGCGAGGCATACCATTTGTGGGTAGCTACAGAAAGGTTATTGAAGATGCCGGTACCAGGAGTCGAACCTCTTGTGCCCGAAAAGATTTTTTGGAGCCAGTTTGAGAAGGCATTTGATTAACAGTACAAGCCTGTAGCATATAAATATGAGAAGGAACAAGAATTTATCGACTTGGAGCAAGGAAGAATGAGTGTGGCCGAATATGAGATGAAGTTCTCGAAATTATCTCGGTATGCTATATAATTGATACCTGACGAGGAGACAAAGTGTAGGAGATTTCAGAAAGGACTAAACTTCCTGATAAGGACCAGGCTGACTGTCCTTGAAATCAGTGGTTATGCAAGTATAGTAAACAAGGATCGGATGATAGAAAAAGATGTGAAGGAAACAGAAGGAAGACGAGAAAGTTTCAAAAAATACAAGTTTGGTAATACTCTTTCGCTGAGATGCACAATAAGACATAATTCCAAAAATAACACCTCCAAGCCACTAGCTTTCCAAAGCCAGAGTTACCAATTACTGCTCGTAATATCAAATTTCAAGAAAATTCATCAAATAAAGGATTGTCTGATAGCACAAGAGAGCCAAAAACGAACGGATGTTTCCAGTGTGGGGCTACAGATCACTTTAAAAGGGACTGTTCAAAACTTAATCTAGGAATCATTTGTTATCGCTGTGGTGAACCAGGACACATAGCCACTTAATGTGAACAATCGGGAAGGGCAGCACAGTCATCCATTGGAAGTAAAAGAATAGAGAATAACGGATCTGCAAGAAATGAACAGAATAAAAGAAAGGAACCAATGGAGTCGTCAAGAATTTCAGGATGGTGTTCTCCATTACTCGACAAGATGCATAGACTACTCCTGATATAGTGATAGGTGCACTTATAGCCTTTAATCAAATCGCATATGTTCTAATAGACCTTGGATCTACACATTCATTTGTATCGACCACATTCATAAAATAAGTAGAAGTTGTAGAGATGAAATCTCTTGGATGCATAATAACAATTGCTACCCCAGTGGAAGAAAAAGTGATAATCAGAAGTGTGTACAAAAATTATTTGCTGAAGATAAGAGACAAAGACATGATGATAGATTTGATGCCTTTAAGCATGATAGATTTCGACCTAATTCTCGGGATGGACTGGTTGTCCTCCTACCATGCATCACTAGACTATTTTGAGAAGAAAGTAACCTTCAGAATACCCGGAGAAGTGAAATTTATTTTTCAAGGGAAAAAAAGTAAGAAGTCTGTTCGTATTGTGTCAGTCATTAAGGCTTCAAAGTTATTACAGAAAGGTTCTTATGGGTTTTTGGCAAATGTGATAGACACAAAAATGAAAAAAAAACTTTCTAAAGTACCAGTAGTCTGTGATTTCCCAAATGTGTTCCCAGAAGACCTGCCTAGAGTACCTCCAGAACGAGAAGTAGAGTTTACCATTTATCTATACCAGGGTACAACCCCTATATCCATCCCTCTTTATAGGATGTCCCCTACGGATCTGGGAGAATTGAAAAAACAATTACAAGAATTGTTGGATAAAGGGTTCATCAGGCCTAGTGCCTCACCATAGGGAGCACCCGTGTTATTTTTCAAGAAGAATGATAGGACATGAAGGGTGTGTATTAACTACCGACAATTAAATAGAATAATTGTCAAGAACAAGTAACTCTTGCCCAGGATAAATGATCTTTTCGATCAGTTACAAGGAGCAAAAGTATTATCGAAGATCGACTTTGTCGCACCTTCTTTCCAGGGACCAAAAATCAATGTTATTTATAATAACCAAAAGAGTATTTATACTAATCAATAAACTAAAATTATTTATTTATAGAAAATAAGTAACTGTATATGCTTCGGATACGCTATCTTGTATCCTCAAACCAGCGTATATTTTACAAAAACATTATATTTCTGGTCTTTTTACTAAAAGATTAAAACAAAACGTCCCAGTTAACTACAATCCTAGGATTATAAACCTGACGACTGTGGTGGATCAACTATAGCCATCCTTATGATCTGCAACCACAAAAGTTACAGAAGAGTACATTTAATATTATAATGAACATGATAAAAAAGTAGTCATTTTATTCAAAATATCACGCTTTTCATAAGAGATAAAAATACCGTATTTACTCGTCACAAAATCTCATGAATAACATTCTCAATACTTTTCAAAAGTATCTTGTTCAAACTTTCAATAGTATCTTTCAGGCTCAACAGCCACGGGTCATTGAATTCACCGCCACATAATTTAAAAGTAAAGTTCTTGGCATAATCGCCACAATTCAAAGTGAAACTGTCTTATTCGCAATTCATACCCAACAGTGATCAAGTAGTCGTCCACCTCACGACTAAGAGTTTCAACGGTACCGTAACCTCAATTCTCAATGCACGGATAGTAACGTGATGGAATGAAGCCACTCTCCACCAAACACAAGTGGTATGTGCTGTCCAGGACTTAGCCCGCAATGCCTTTAAGGCAAAAACTCCCGCTTAACGGGAAATCTCTCCCATAGGGAGAACCAACACCCATAATTGGGCAATCTCCCCTAACGGGATATAAAGGGCCGAAAACCTTTGTAACTTGGTACTTTGAAACAGCATAACATAATATCGATGACATTTTTTAAAATATTTATATCACAACCACATACTTTTCAAAAGGTACATATAGCATATTTAGAAATATCATGGCATTTGAATAAAAGATCATGCTATCACAAATTGTCATGCTTCAAAACATAGATATAAAAGAAATTTAAAACATAATCCATGCATTTCTGTTCAAAATAATACTTAAACACTCTCACCTCGACGCCTCGACTTAGGCGTAACAAAACTCTCTCCTTATTCTTGATCCCACAACTCCTAATCCTCTGGCGATAAAATCTCAGGGTCTAGTAAGAAATCACATCTATACGTAAGTGTAGAATATTAATTTTTGTATGTAACTTAGTTACAAAATTTATTTACTTAATAACTCTTAATAAACACCTAAATTTTTAAATTTTCAACTAAATAAGAAATTCATAAAGTTTAGCTTAAAATCTTATTTACATTTATCACAAGTATATTTTTAAGTACTTTATTACAATCTAATTACAAATATATTATTTGCTTGCTTAATTTAATTAAAATTTATTATATAACTCCTGGAATATGAAAATATTTTAAATTTGTATTTTTCTTATACTTTTCATTACTTTCGAAATTTTAAAAAATATCATAAAAATAAATAAATAATTAAACAATAAGCTAACTAAATAATTAAACTAAAAAAACAAAGCCCAAAACAGCGTTGTCTTCAACCTCCATGTTGTTGTTTCTTCCCTTTTTTAAATTATTTCTCTATGATAATTAAATAACTTAACCTTAAAATTAATCAAAATAAAAATTTTAAGTTGATTTAATTAGCGAGGGATACATACTTAACAGATTAAATTATATTTTTGACAAATTAAAAATAAGTTTAACAAATAATTTCTAATAAAAATTTATTAAATAATAATTCTGTAATTTATCTTTTCCGAAATAGTGTACCAATTATCGAACCGTTCTTCGTTACTGACATTAGGACGTGAAAAGGTTAGTAAAGGCTGGTGATAACAAAGTTGTGTCGTGCACAATGGTGGCCGTGTGCGTACACCTGGCGGTGGTGGTGTATTATCCTGGTTGTCAACAGAGAGAGAGAGAGAGAGAGAGAGAGAGAGAGAGGGACGGAGTGAGAATACCGAGAATGAGAGAGAGACGACAGCAGGCGGTGGGTCACGACGACGATGGAATCGTCAGCAGTGATGTGCGTGGACGCCGGCGGAGGCGACACCGGATGACGTTAGGCGGCGGCGATGGAGGCTTGGTGGTGGTGCTGGAGAGTAGCGTGTGGTTGCGGTGGTTTGGGCGCAGCGCCGCTGTCCTTCTACGGTTTTGTTCTCAGCTGCTTCTAATACAGAAGCTTGAAGCTTCTCCAATTTTGTTGCTTCAGGTGCATCAGAAGCTTGAAGGTTCTCTTCAATTTTGTTGCTTCAGGTTTTCTTCCAGTGGTCTTGTGTGCGACCAAAACGGGGGAAAAGTGATGCTTTATATAGAGGGTTTTGGGAAACAGATGGCGCATTGCATGAGAATTCCCTGCTAAGTGTACGGTGGAGTGCATGCATATGAGACGAGTGGCAGAATACAGTGTAATTTCTACTGTTTAAATTTTTTGATGCAAAAACTCTTAATTGGGAAAAAATTACTAAAAATTTAGGTATAAATTTTTAATATATTTTGATGAATTATTGTATAGTTAAAATTTCTATTAAAATTTTCTATTTGTTTAAGATATTTTATCATGATTTATCAATTATTAGCTTTTTCACTGATCGTAAAATTTTAAATCCAATAAAAATTCTCAAAAGTTTGAGATAAAATTTTAATGTTATTTTATAATTTTCGTATCTTCAAAATTTTTACGAAAACTTTTTATCTATATAATATTGTTTTTTTTCTTCACATTTTTAATTACCAAAATTTCCTAATAAATGTAAAATTTTGAGTTTCGATAAATTATAAGGTTTTGTCATGTATTTTAATTCTAATGTTTCTACCAGTCAATTATTTATTTATTTATTTATTATTATTATTATTTTTATAATTAACTGTCAATACTATTTTATTTCGATAAGCTTAATTGGTTGAGAATTTTAATTTGGCACGTGTCTTCTTTCTATTGGTTGCTAAGATATGGGTTATTACAGACTTGAGGTCAGAGTATCATCAATTGAAAGTGAGAAAATCAGACATACCTAAGACTGCTTTTAGAACTCGCTATGGTCATTATGAGTTTGTAGTAATGCCTTTTGGGTTGACTAATGCGCCCGCAGTATTTATGGACTTGATGAATCGGGTGTTTAAGAAGTTTCTGGCTAAATTTGTGATTGTATTCATTGATAACATTCTGATATATTCACGAAGTAAGGAAGAACACACGAAACATTTAAAAATTTCTTTACAAATTTTAAGGACCACAAACTGTTTGCAAAGTTCTCTAAATGTGAATTTTGGTTAAACCAAGTGGTATTCTTAGAAAATGTAATATCTGAGAATGGAATTCAAGTAGATCCGACAAAGGTTGAGATTGTAGTAAATTGGGCAAGACCAACCAACGTAACAGAGATGCGTAATTTTTTGGGTTTAGTTGGCTATTATCATAGATTTATTCGAGACTTTTCTTTCATCACAAAATTCTTAACTCGGTTAACCCAAAAGAATGTGAAGCTTGAATGGTTTGACCAATGTGAACGCAGCTTTCAAGAACTAAAGTCTAAGTTGGTGTCAGCTCCTGTACTCACCCTCCTATCAAACAATAAAAGTTTTGTAGTCTATAGTGATGTATCACACTATGAGTTAGGTTGTGTTTTAATGCAATATGAAAAAATGATAGCAGATGCATCTAGACAGTTAAAGCCTCACGAAAAGAATTATCCTACCCATGATTTAGAATTGGCTGTAATTATCTTCGCACTCAAAATATAGAGACATTACTTATATGGGGTCACTTGTGAGATATTCACCGACCATAAGAGTTTAAAGTATGTTTTCACCCAGAAGGAGTTGAACCTAAGACAGAGAAGATGGATGGAACTAATTAGGGATTATGAATGTGCAATTCATTATCATCCGAAAAAGGCCAACGTGGTAGCAGATGCCCTAAGCCAGAAGTGAACATGAAGTATTGCACAGGACAGAGTAATGCATTTTCTAAAATGTTATCACTCAGAGTCATTCTTTCCACAGAAGAAAATGGGGGCTTATTAGCAACTCTTAGAATTAGGCCAACCCTGTTGGATCAGATTCGAGCAGCTCAGTTAGCAGACAGTCAAGTGGAAAAGATAAGAACAAAGGCAATCGCTAAAGGAAAAACGGAGTTTGAGACTCGGGATGATGTCTTATGGTTTGGGCATTGACTATATGTACCTAATAATGAAGAGTTAAGGAGAAAAATTTTAGATGAAACTCATAATGCAGCATATACGATGCATCCTGGAAGAACGAAAATGTATAAAGATCTAAGAAAAAGATACTGGTGGAGTGGGATGAAAAAAGATGTGACAGACTTTGTGGCAAAATATTTAGTATGCCAACAGGTTAAAATTGAACACCAGAAGCCGGCATGATTATTACAATCCTTACATGTACCTGAGTGAAAGTGGAAAGATATCACTACAGATTTTTTGGTTGGGCTACCACGATCACCCAAAGGTAATGGCGCTATCTCGGTTATTGTGGATAGATTAACCAAATCAGCACACTATTTACTAGTAAAGATGACGTTTCCTATGAATCGGTTCGCACGACTTTATATTGATAAA
Source organism: Heliamphora exappendiculata (assembly GCA_034768845.1). Classification (NCBI taxonomy): domain Eukaryota; kingdom Viridiplantae; phylum Streptophyta; class Magnoliopsida; order Ericales; family Sarraceniaceae; genus Heliamphora; species Heliamphora exappendiculata. The sequence goes on along the minus strand of JAOTRH010455840.1, from coordinate 21,976 downwards.
ATTATTAGTTTGCATGGCGTACCAGTCTCTATAGTATCCGATAGGGATCCACGTTTTACATCCAGATTTTGGCCAAGTTTACAACAGGCGCTGTGGACTATATTAAAGTTTAGTACGGCCTTTCACCCGCAAACTGACGGCCAATCAGAAATGAAAATTCAAACCTTGGAAGATATGCTCAGAGCTTGTGTACTGAATTTTGCCAGAAGCTGGGAAGAACATTTGTCATTGATTGAATTCTCGTATAATAATAGTTTTCAGTCGACCATAGGAATGGCCCCTTACGAAGCATTGTACGGCAGAAAATGTCGAAACCCAATATGTTGTAAGGAAGTCGGAGAAAGGAAGTTACTTAGCCCTGAAATTGTGCAAATCACCACCAACAAGATAAAATTGATTCGAGAATATTGAAGCTGTCTCAAAACTGACAGAAAAGTTACGCGAATAATCGGAGACGTGACGTAGAATTTGAAGTCGGAGATCATGTATTATTAAAAGTATCGCCATGAAAAGGAGTAATGAGATTCATAAATAAGGGAAAGTTGAGTCCCCGTTACATTAGGCTCTATGAGATCATTAAAAGAATTAGCAACACAGCATATCAATTGGCCCTACCTCCGAAGTTATAAGGATTACATGACGTATTCTATGTCTCAATATTAAGGAAGTACACGCCGGATCGTTCTCATGTGTTAACAGTCCAACCAGTCGATCTGAAATTCGACCTTACGTACGAACAGGAGCCAGTACAAATATTAGACAAAAAAGAACAAGTTCTGCAAAATAAAGTCATTCTTTCGGTAAAAATATTGTGACGGATCCATTCGGTGGAAGAAGTCACCTGGGAACGAGAAGAGGACATGCAAAAGAAGTATCAACACATTTTTTAATAGAAAGGTACAAAAATTTCTTAAAAGATGGCAGATTGTAATAACCCATACCATGACAGTTAATAAAAATAAGACACGTGCCCTTAGAATAATATATTATTTGACAGTTCGTAAAAAATTTTAAAATAAAATTTCTGACAAATAATAATATAGCGATAAAAATTTTAAATATTTCTAGATTTCTTTACATATGATGGGATTATAAAAAGATTCTGGATAAGATCAAATCAAATGTAATGATTGAAAAAGATTTGGATAAGATTTTAGATAAGATCAAATCAAAGGTAATGATTGAAAAAGATTTAGATAAGATTTTAGATAAGATTTAGATAAGATTTTAGATAAGATCAAATCAAAGGTAATGATTGAAAAAGATTTAGATAAGATTCTAGATAAGATCAAATCAAATGTAATGATTTCTGAATAAGATCAAATCAAAGTTAATGATTGAAAAAAATTTGGATAAGATTCTAGATAAGATCAAATTAAATGTAATAATTTCTGGATAAGATCAAATCAAAGGTAATGATTGAAAAAGATTTAGATAAGATTCTAAAAAAATTTAGATAAGATTCTAAATCAGATCAAATCAAAGGTAATGATTGAAAAATCTTTGGATAAGATTCTGGATAAGCCAAACACGCAACGGCACTACTACCGCAAGCTCGACGCCGATCAGCCACCACCGTCGTCGGATGCCGCCGACACCACCCACGTCGCCGTCAACCTCCGCCACCGTCCCCGGCCACCATTTCTCTCTGTTATGTAATCTATCTATCTCTCCATTATGCATTGAAAATTTATCACCGAATGATTAAAAATTTTGGGATCAAGATCAAGGAGAGAGTTTTGTCACGTCTAAGTCGATGTGAGATGCTTAAGTATTATCTTGAACATAAATGCAATATTATTTTAAATATAAATGCATGTGAGATACTTAAGTATTATCTTGAATATAAATACAATATTATTTTTGAATATAAATATTTGTATGTAAGATACTTAAATATTATCTTGAATATAAATGCATGTGAGATGCTTAAGTATTATCTTGAATATAAATACAGTATTATTTTTGAACCTAAATGTAGTATTATTTTTGGGCATGCATGCAGTATTATTTTTGACATATAGAGTGCTTAAGTATTATTTTGAATAAAAATGCATAAATTTTGCATTGAACTTGTTTTATATCCGTATTTTTTAAGCATGAAAAATTGTGATAGCATGATCTTTTCTTCAAATGCCATGGTATTTCTAAATATGCTATATGCACTTTTTACAAAGTATGAGTATGTGAAAGAAATTTTTTTGATAATGTGCTAATGTTCCAATGTGTCAAATTACAAAGGTTTTCGGCCATTTATATCCCGTTAGGGGAGGTTGCCTTGCTCTCTATTTGGGAGGTTATCCGTTAAGCGAGAGTTTTTACCTTAAAGACTTTGCGGGTTATTAGTTCTGGACAGCACATACCACTCGTGCTTGGTGGAGAGTGGCCCTCATTCCATCACGTTGCTAATCCGTGCGTTGAGAATTAAGGTTACGGTACCATCGGAATTCCCAGTCGTGAGGTTGACGATTACTTGGTCACTGTTGGGTATGAGTGGTGAATGAGACGTAATTATTTTGCATTGTGGCAATTATGTCAGAAACTTTATTTTAAGACAGTGAATTTCATAATTTGTGGTTGTTGAGCCTAAAGTGCTACTTTTACAAATATTGAGAAAAAAATTTTATAACTTGTGATATCTTAGATACCTGATAAGGTTATTTATGAAATTTTATGACAAGTGGATGCAATATCTTAATTTTCTTATGGAAAGTCTGATATTTTAGTAGAATGACTATTTTTTTTATCTTGTTCATTATAATACTAAATGCACTCTCTTACAACATTTGTAGTTACAGATAGCAGGAATGCTTAGAATTTGTCCACCACAGTCGTCAAGTTTATAATCTCAAGCTCATAATTAATATTTTTTTTGTAAAATATACGATGGTTTGGGGATACAAGATAGCATATCCGAAGCATGTACAGTTACTTATTTTCTATAAATAAATAATTTCAGCAGTTTGATAATTTTGTTTGGTATACGCCAGTTTGGGTATACTGAAAAATATAATCATTTTATGTACAAGTACTACTCTTTTGATAATTTTAGGTTACATCAATTTTTTCAAAGTAAAAAAAAATGGGTTAGTAGAATTCATGTTTCATCTGAATGCCTTTAGTCACTACCTTAGCTGTAACGCGAAAGAAAAACTATGCAATTTCAAGATGTGATAATATTCTTTATCGATTTTGTACTGTTGGAAGAGGGTGTGGCAAGAAGTTTCAGAATCATCAACTGAATTAGAGATCTCATGGGGTTTCAATCTTGTTGGAACTGTGCCGACGACAACGGCGCTTCGTTATTCTTTCAAAATTGCATCTATTTCTTAGCACAGATGAGACATTTTCATAAATGAGACATTTGGTATTATTTTAGATGTTTGGACATTGGTGAAATCAAACATTTATTACATAAAATGAGACAATATCTCATTGCAAACTAATGTATCATTTCTGCACTAAATGTCTCATTGAAAGTAATATTTTAATACAAACAAATGTATTGTTTTGACTGTTTGGACAATGGTGAAATGAGACATTTATTACAGAAAATGAGACAATATCTCATTACCATCAAATGTCTCATTTTTGCTCTATATGTCTCATTGCAAATAAAGACACATTGCAAATAATATCTCATTTTTCTTGTGAGACATTTTTTCCAAAACAAATGAGTCATTTTTCTACCGAATCTATTACAGAAACTCAAATAATGTCTTATTGCAAACGAATATCTCATTTCTGCACCAAATGTCTCATTGCACATAAAATGTCTCATTTTTCCTCTTCTTCTTCTCCATTGAAATTCATGTCGACAAAAACGACGTTGATGAGATCCACGCGTCGAGATTTAGTGGTAGTGGCGACAGCGATGATACCGGGGTTGGTGAGGGTGAGGTTGGTGGAGGCGAAAAAAGTATTTATTGAACATAAATGGTATATTATGGGTATTCTGATATAAAAATAATATAAATGACTAATTGGAACATAATCTTTAGTTGAGACTTATTGAAAAGCAAGTATTTTAAATGAGACCTAATTCAAAATCTCTCTTTAGAAATTAGTATTTTGATTTGATTTTTTAATTTTTTTTTGGATAATTGCACTTACCTCCCCTGAGATTTAAGCTTATTACATGAACCTTTCATGTGGTCTCTAAAATTACACTAACCTCCTGTGAAATTTAATTTTTAATATCAATTGCACCAAACTGTTAAATTTCCTGTTAAAATTTAATGAAAATCGCCCCTCCCACCCCAAAACTACTATTCAAATCACATTTTCCTCTCCAAAATTACTATTTTCACCCCAAATTTCAACGGAATGGTGGTTTTGAGAAGAGTGATTTTGAGGTGAGAAGAGTGATTTTGGGGGGAAAATGTGATTTGAATGGTGATTTTGGGGTAGGAATGGTGGTTTGGGGTGAAAATATGATTTGAAGGGTGATTTTGGTGTGGGAATTGTGGCTTTGGAGTGGGAAGGGCGGTTTCTATTAAATTTCAACGAAAATCTTAACAGTTGAATGCAATTGATGTTAAAAATTAAATCTCAGAGGAGATTAGTGTAATTTCAGATATAACGGAGAGGTCTTTATAATAAAATTAAATCTCATAAAAGGTAAGTGTAATTATTCTTTTTTTTACTTCTTTTATCAAACAGGCAGTGTTGTTTTTTTTTAGCCAAAAGGCAAAAAAGCAAAAAATTATAGGTCTTGTTTGGGCTATCTAAAAAGTTAACTTTTTACCAAAAAGACAAATTTTAAGTTACACCATTTGATTTTTGTAAAATGCCAACTAATTTATGTTTATTTCTTTTTTCAAGAAAAAAGCGCATACTATTCTAAACACTCTAATTTTTTTATAAAAAAATAATTATAATACTTTTAATTATAAAATCAACTTCGTTCTCAACAATAAAAAAAAGTCATGCCAATTTCTCGAGCACTATAACTTAAAAATAAAAAAATATATATTAAATATTTTTAAAAAAAACAACTATCCTAAAAAATTATTCCAAATAATTTAAAATTTTTTCTCTTATTTTTTTGTAAAAAAAATATTTTTAAAAAAAATCAAACTTGACAGTAGTTACCAATCAGGCCCTAGACAAACAACTTAAGAGACCTGGAATAAATACTTCAATTTTCAAGGTACTTCAAAGTATTTGGTGAAATCGGTTCCGGAAACATTAAATTTTGGGCCAATGGAACATCACATTGAAGTCGTCTCTTGAAAACACAATTTGAATTTCATTTAAACTTTGGAATAATTACGTATTTATTTATTTATTTATTATTTTTAATAAAAATAATTTATCGCTTAGTTAAACTATAATACTTTCTAACTACTCTTATCAAGATAATTCAAAAAATAAATATTTTTTATCACAATATATAAAAAAATTGAGATAAAACAAAAATAAGTCAATTAAGCCATTAAGTCAAATCTTATATTACTTATTTTCATTTTTAGTGAACCTCTTTTTATCTTTTGATCAAAAAAATTTAATTTTTCAATTCATATGAGATGATTTGAAAAAATAAAAAAAAATCTCAAAAGATAAAAAATTCAAAAAATAAATATAAACAAAATAATCAAAATTTAGCCCAAACAAAGCCAAACTCAAAGACAAGAATTTCATTGAAAACCAATGGGCTTCATAAACCACTGGAAGGTCAAGTTTGGAATAAAAATTTAAATTTCTGTTTTTATATATATTTATTTACCAATGGGACAAATTTAAAAAGTATCAAAAAAGTAAAAGTATTATTAGAAACGAAAATAAACAAAATAAAAGATAATTTGCCGTCTAATTTTAGATTATTTTTATTCTATTTTCAAAACAACTATCTAAATTTTGATTAAAATTATTTATTTTTTCGGTTAAGTAAAATATAATAAATCAACTAAAATAAAGATAAATAATATAAAATAAATAAATAAATTATTATCACAAATCAAACCTAATTCAAAAATCATTTTCCAAGTCACACTGAGTTCAATTCTTGATATCAATGTTAGAATGTTAGCACTTTTACTTTAACGTGATACCCCAATGTCTCAGTCATTTTTAGCCATTTTGCATGCAAGGAATGTTTACTGTAACTAAATTTATAATAAAGATTAATTATTAAAAAGCAGCAATAAAAAGAACTAAGTATAACACAAAATAAAATCTCAACACTAAGGCTCGTTTGGTTAAAGAACTATTTTCGTAAGATATATAATTAATATATTCAGATTATTAATACTTTGAGTCTTATGGATTGAATTATTAATGTAATATTTTTTGTACCGAAAGTCTTTGGTTGAGAGTAAAATAACTAAGAATAAATTATACATTATTTAGTTTGACATAATTTTAATAAAATTAAATTTTTTTAATATACAAAAATAATAAAAATAGTCATAGAACTAACCAATCCACACTTCCCATAGGATTGGAATAATCCCTCATATATATGAGGTGTTAAGTTAGTTGAGGTGGGTTTTTTAACCCGTGTCTAAATGGTTGTCAAACAATATTATTATATATGAGATTATAATTAAAATAGTTTAATCCCAAATTCTAAACCCACAAACAAATATGCCCTAAGAACATATTCAGTACAAAAATAAAACACATGCTCCAATTAGTACAAATCTTTAATAACGTGGGTTTTTAGTATTATTGAAACTAATAGTTTATAGATGGTAACTTGTAGTAAAATTCAATAATAGTTTATAAATTGTAATTTTTAGTAAAAATTGTGAGTATTTAATAAATATATTAATTTGTAAAGAAAATACAAAAAAAATATAATCATAACTTTTAGTAAAAATTGTGATTATTTAAAAAAAAAATTAACTTATTACTAATTAAAATTAATAGTAAAATATTAAAAATTGACAATAAAAGCTTTAGCATACTTGTATCTAGGGGTGTTGAAGTGACTAGAAAAATCTGTTGACCAATTCAACTTAGTCTCCAAATATTAGGTTGGTTCGTTTCTGTTAACTGCCAAGTGACGGGTTAGTTTTGAATCTTAAAATAAAAATTAAACTAATGTACTTGATTTTGATTCTCAATTTAAGATTTTTTTAAATTGACCTAACCTAGAATTTTTTTTTTTGGAAACAAACGATTGGACCTTTTATTAATAAAAAAATAAGAGTGTAATTTTGACTCGAAGCTTATAGGCGGCCCGAAGCCCTTATTAATAAAAAAATAAGAGTGTAATTTTGACTCGAAGCTTATAGGCGGCCCGAAGCCCGACACTATGCAGGCCGAGCTCGTTCCGGTCAAAGCCCGAGCCCGAACAAAGAATTTTTGGATCTGGTCTTATCCCCCTCGATGCCCGTGGGCCGGTCCGGCCCGAGACTCGACCTATTGGCCCGCCGCTTTGTAAATTAATATATTATAAACTTATAATAAATAATAAACTTATAATAAGTAAACTATTGAACTTATAATAAATTAATAATCTAAATTTATAAACTATAAATTTATAAAGTAATAATAAACAAATAAAGTATAAACTTATATAATAAACTAATAACTTAATAACTAATAATAAAATATAAACTATAAAAATTAAAAAAATATAAACTTATAAACTAATAAAATATAACACAATAATAATAAGTAAATAATAAATTAATAAGTAATAACTAATAATAAACTATATATTTATAACTTATAATATTAGTTTATAAATTTACTACTTTTTTAATTTACTATAAAAACTATAAATTTATATAATATAATAAATTAGTAAATTATTAGTTATTAAGTTTATAATTTAATAACTATTAAACTAGTAAATTTACTATAAACTAATAAGTTTATATTATAAATTATAATATATTATAGTTTATAATAAACTAATAAGTTTATAGTTTATTGTTCAATAACTAATAAATTAATAAATTTATATAAAATAATAAATTGGTAAATTATTAATTATAAACTTATATAATATAATAAATTTTAAGTTCATAGTTTTTAAGTTAATATATTAACAACTACTAATAAAGTAGTAAACTAACATTATATTAAAAATTTATAAACTAAATAATTATAAAAGTAATAAAAATATAAACATATATAACAAATTAAACAAAAAAAATCAAAAAAATAAATAAAATAAAAAAACCCCAAGGCCCGCCCAAGGCCCGAGCCCGAGGTCCGAGACTCGAGCCTAGTACTCTTAAGGCCTGAGCCAAACCCTTGATGAAAAAGCTCAACCCGACCCGACTCAAAGATTTGACACAAGTTTATCGGGCCTGAGTCGGGCTTGGCCCGCTCGAGTTACGATCGGTGCGGGCCAAAATTACACCCATGTGAAAAAGAAGAATAATTGTCAGACCCTAAAAGATCGAATGAAGGATAAATCGATACAATAATCTTTTTACAAATCTTTAATGGGCCATAAAATTTTCTAATTTCAGTTAGAACTCAAAACGTCGCACTTGGCGATGATGTCCACCGGAGGAGAAACGACAACCGCGTCTTCACCCTACTTTTCTTGCGAGCCTAACAGAAGAACACCCATAACTCCATTTTCCTGCGAACCTGACAGAAGAACTCCCATAACTCCCATTGTGAGGAGAGAAAAGACCTGCAACACCAACGAAAAGACAACCTCCACACAATGAAAATGTTCAAAGAACACCAAAAATACTTAAAAAATATATAAAAACAAAACTAAATAGAAGATACTGATCAAAACATAACAAGAATATTAAAAGAAGACTAGAAAAACACCATTCCGAGCAAAAGGACAAAACACCACCAAAGTTTAGAGTATCACTCTCGGAGTAAATCTGGCTAGAGCACCCCTCTCGGAACAGATCTGGCCAGAAAACCGCACTCATAATAGATCTAGCCGCCGAAAATACTCCTGTCGGTGCAGATCTGCTCAAAAAGTCTTTGGCCGTAACATCCTTAGCGACCGTATCACCCATGATCGGAGCAACTGAGCCCGAAGCACCTTAGTTGCCGGAGTCCCATTCAAAACCTATGGATCACCACCCATCACACTTATAAGAATGCGTGATTTATTATGGACCAAAGATATTTACAATATATATAAATCACAAAAGATATTTACAATACTTATGCCCCTAATTATAATAGACAGTATGTAAATTGGGAATTAAAATAGTGTGGTTTAAGGTACTCAACTTAACACTTCCCATAAAAACTTTCAGTCTCTCATGGAATAAAACCTATATTGTTACTTCACAATTTTTTATTAAAAATTATTTAATTTAATTGAATCATAGTTCCAATTCGAACTAATTCCAATTTATTCGAATTGAGTTGGATTAATTCTAGAGTATAAATAATTTAATTATAAATTTAAAATTTTAAAACCGACTTTGATAAAATTAGTTCTGAGTTGAGTGTCAAACTAACCTAAACCAACCCATAGCCACTGTTGGGCTAATTTTTAAGAAATTTACTTATTTTTGTTTTTTTATAATTTCTCTCTTTTTTTGATTAATTTTTTTTATTTTTTCGAATCGTCTTTTTGATGTGATAAATTAAAAAAATTAAAATATTTGTAATCTATTGTGTCGCGCATATTATATTAAAGCATTTCTATCATCAATAATTATTTGTTTGGTTAAAATATATTAAAAATATAATTTTATTTTACCTAGTTACTATTTCAAGTATTTACCATAACATATTGCTAGTCATCATATAGCTAAATAAAATATTTAAAAAATATATATTAATACATGATTGGTGTTGTGATCAATGATGTATCATATTTATATTGGGGGTGTTTGTAAAAGATATTGGTATTAATTTTTAATTTTTTATTATTAATTTTAATTATAAATTAAAAAAAAAATTAAACGCTCATAATTTCATTTATAAGTTATAATTTTTACAAAATATTCACAATTTCTGTTACAAATTACAATATATAAATTATTAGTTTCATCAATACAAAACACCACTTTATTTATATATATATATATATATATATATAATGTTTAAATGATTATATTTGATGATGACATTTAAGTACCACACGATATAACTAGCACTTTATGTGTGGTGTTTATATCATCAAATAACTCAACTATTTATTTTAAGCGCCACATGTAAAATATTACATGATACTCGAATTTAATCACCAAAATATAATTACTATATTGTTTGTATTATTATTATTTTATTATTATTATTATAAAATAAAAATTTGTTGGAGAACCTCTTACCATCACCTGCACAAAGTGGGTAATGTCTGTTTCAAAGCTCTGAGAGCTAATGAGGGCTGTAGATGTGGGGTCTCTCTCTGTCTTTCCCCATCTCTCCCCCTTTAAAATTAGCGACACTGGGCTCCCTTTACCTATACAAAAAGCAAATAATAAAAGCAAATGCCCACAGTTTCACAATAATACTACCCATGGCCCTATGAAAGCAACCACCCACCCACCAAACCCCTCCCCATCCTCTTTGGGTTAAAAGCTATTTTGAGCACTATTTGGAATGTTTACAAATTTTAATTTTAAAAAAATTAGATTTTTAAGAAAAGTAAGAATAAAAAAAAGTTTAATTATTTAGAATTATATTTATAGTAGTTTTCTGTTTTTAATTTTTATTAAAATATCTAATATGCTCTTATTTTTTACTTTTAAGTTATAGTATTTAAAATATAAGCACGGTTTTTTCTTATTTTTGTGAGGATGGTTGATTTTTTTAATTGAAAGTATTATAATAATTTTAATTGAAACAAAGTTAGAATGTTTGAGATGTGTATAGATTTTTTTTTTAAATAGTTAAATTTTTAGAGAAATTAAATGGTATAACATAAAAGCTGATTTGTTTACAAATAAAGCAACTTCTAAGTGAAACCAAATAGGCGCTAATATATATATATGTGTGCGCTTTTCTCTTATTCCTCAATACCCATCAAGATATCATTTTGTGGATTTAAGGTGGGCTGTAATAATTATTTGAACCGTTCACATAGTAGATCTTATAAAAATTTTATTAAAATAAATTATTTATGAAAAAAAGTTGGTTTAATTAAAAATTAATAGATCTATGAACAAATTGTACTTTGTTTTATAATATGCAATTTGTTTATATATGTATTCATATTTGACCAAATCAATTCTCTGCATAAATAATATTTTTGTGAGATTTATAAAATTAATAGTACAAATAATTATTATGGAGCCCACTTTAAAACCATGAACTGAAATCTTGAGAGGTATTTGAGAGAGAAAGTCTTGAGGTAGCTTTGCCCCTCTCTTTCATGGGAAGAATTATTTCATGCAGTATGCTGCATTGCTCTAATAAGATAATTTAGATCATACATTTGTGTATATTTTACATTAAAAAAATGATAAAATTTATACAAATGTATTATTCAAATTGTATTTAGAGTAATGCAACATGAAAATTATTAGCTACTCTTATTCCAAAATCTACTTATTGTATATTATTTATTTTCTAAATAATCTTTATTTTATATATTTGAGTTTTCTTTTATTTTTTATTAATCTTATTCAAACAAATTGAGAAAATAAAAAATATATATAATTACAAAATAGAAAAAGTTTTTTTTTTAAAATGAAAGAATCTATAATAGGCTAATAAGCTAGATTGTTAATTATTTTCATTTTTAGTTAATTTTTCGCCTTTTGTTCTATTTTTTTTTAATTTTTTAGTTATTCCCATCAAAATGAATTTAAAAAATAAGAAAGTTTGATAAAAGATGAAGACATCCTAAATAAACAAAAATAAAAATCAAATGCTACAATTTTATCGCAAACTAGATTTTACAGTACCATGTTATATTATTTACATAAAATATTTGATAAATAATATAAATTCATACACAATATGTCAGTCATTTATATTTTTCACATTATTTAACTCTTTTTTATTTTTTCTGAAAAATAAAATAATTAAAAGTCAAAATTTTTAAATATTCTAAATTAATAACAACTCGAAGATAACATGGCACTGGAAAATGTACATCACATTCGAAATGAGGAGATTCTAAGGTGATGGCACCTTCATGTTAACAATGGTGCGTTTGAAAACTTGATTTAAAGTTGAATTTTTTGCTTTTCTTTTTATCTTAAAAAAAGTTTATTTACTTAAAGAATGGTTTTGAATTTTTTGGTTTTCTTTTTATTTTAAGTTTATTTATTTAAAGAATGGTTTTGCCTTTCTTGAATTTCTTTTTTCATTTTTTGGTCATTTTTCTTTTAAAATTGTCTCGATAGGAAAATTTTAAAAAAATTCTCAATTAAAAGAAGAAAAAGATTTATAAGTAATATGAAATTTAGCTTATTGGCTTATTTTAAATTATTATTTTTTATCTTTTCTAAACTTTATTTTCGTATTTTGATTAAAAAATTTATTTCTCTTTCTTGTTTCGATGATAGTAATTTGAAAATTATATAATAATTTAACTAAATAATAAAAAAAATACTATAAAATGAAATAAATAGATAAATAAATAAATTATTGTTTTAAATGTAGCTAAAAATAATAAAATTTAATTTTAAATCGAAATCAAACGAGACGTATAAAGATGTCTTACTTTAGGCTACAAAATTGGAATGTGCTTTTTGGTAACAAAGTTGAAAAGTACCCAAAATCCAAATACAAGAATCCAACTGCGACACAACAGGAAGCACATCGGAAAAAGTTGAGACACCCACTCAACTAAATTAAATTTTATCCAAAAAATGGTACTTGTTTGTCATGAGAATATGTTGTAATTATTCCAAAATTTTGGAGTATTATATAATAAGTTTAAGTGATATTTTTTATTTAATATAGTAGTAATAATTTTATGATATAAATATAATAACTTATTTTTATTAAATAATTAGAAAATAAAGAGTAACTTATAAAATATAAATTATGATTATTTATTTTTTTTAAATAATTCGTGATATTACCTACGCGGTATTGTGGGAATACCTAATAATTTATTAAGAATATGAAGGGCAAAATTGCATGGTGTTTTTAGAGTATTACGGATGTGACATTTGAAAATTATTGAGAGCTCTCGAAGTACTATGTTTTATTACTTAGGTAGTAGTTTTGACCCCCAAAAAAATACATAATGCACGTTATATATAAAGTACTTTTTTACTGTATATTTGAATAAAAGTACAACATAATTAATGAAAACATAGTGTTTAAGGAATGCCGAATATTAGTCAGGTAATGCCACATGTTTATCATTATTTATGCAAGTGATGCCACATGCTACTTTTGATAAAAGAAGATATATTAAGCAATGTATTTTAGTTTTTCACCTCCCAAGCAAAAGAAAACTAATATTATTATGCTCAGAGTGTTCTTTGCTAAATTATTGAATATGAATAATAGGTAAACAATTATACATAATGTTCTAAAGTTATCGACTAATTACTCATTATGAAGCCCACATTAGACATGTTTACTCAAAAAAAAAAAGAATATTTTTTGAAAATTCGACTTCTTGTCTTGTAATTAATTGAATTGATGTGTTCCAAGTATTTTTCTTAATTGAATTCCTCAAAATGACGCCAAAACATTTATTACTATTTGATTAGAACCAAAAGCTATTAATTTTTTATGGTTTTTTATGTAAACTAAATAAAGACGTAACTCATTTTTTAAATGGAGTTTTTAAATGCATATAATTTTTTGCCTAGTATTCCACTATACGCATTGAGTATTTATATAAAAAATATAAATACTCGTACTTATAAGTTTACTAAGACAAAAAAATTGTACACTCGTAAAGTCTCTTAAAATATATCTAGTTCATTTTCTCATAAATAATAGTATCGCAAAACACATCGTGAACGAAAAAAGAGTCCAAACTTATGACTTTTTGGAACATATTGCAGGATGCTGTCAGGCCATGCGGTGATTATTCGGCGATAACGAAAAACAGTGGTTGAACCAGTTGTCGCAACAAGGAACGATTTTTCTTCAACTTGATTTTAAAAGATACAAAAAAATGCTTAGAAAAATCATAATTAAAAATATCTTATACTAAGAAAAGCTGTGATAATATTTTTCAAAAATTCCTCTTTAAGCCACTTCTTTTGCTTCTCTTCACTTGAAACTAAATAAGCAAAAACATCATTTGATTACAAAATGTAGCGTTAAACACCAGTAGAGTGAAAAAAAAAATAGATTGTTGATTGTTGATTTCTTAAAAACTTTAGGCTAAAAACTTAATTTTCTTGAGGGTTAAATGAGGTCAAAGTTATAAAAAAAAAAAAACGAGTTAGTTAGTTGGGGTCCCATATTTACTAATTATTTTGAGTTAAGTCATATTGACAAGTTAATAATTTCATAAGGTCCTATTTTTAAATATATTAAATATTTTTGATTGTTATGTCCTTATTTATTAAAGACCATATTAAAAAGAATAAATATATGTTTATACGTAATTTCAATTCCATATATTTGCACTAATTAATTTTATCGAAGAAACCAAATGACACAAAAACAAATTAATAACTAAAAAATTACATAATTAAAAATAAAACAATCACAATCACACATGAGATCGCAATTTTTACGTAAAAAATCTCAAACTTATCGGTCACAACCTTCTATAATCCAAGCATATCATCTAAAGACTTGGTACTTGCATTCGACTTTTTAAAAGTATATTAAGCATTCAATAGATCTTTCTCGAATTTTATTAATTTTAATTCAAGATCAGTTTTTAAATCAATATAAGACTGCAACTATTTTTCAAGAATTTAAATCCTGATTTTTTTGGTTTGACTCAATTCAGGTCGGTCGTTTCTTTCTTTTTTACACTTGGCAAATTTTTCACACAGAATTTTTCTATTTGATTTTAATTTTACAACCTATGTTTGAGTTTCAGTTAACTCTTACTTGGCACTTTCATTCTTTTTTTTACACATTTTAGATTTTTTAACCAATTTAGCATTGTATTTAGTTAAGAAATAACTTTCATTATAAAGTTTGTCATAAGCTTGTTAGAGAGTTTCATCACCCTCATATTCACTATCTCCATCTCTCTCTTCTTCACCCGAGTCACTTTCTTTTTTCACCCGAGTTACCTTTTCGAACAAAATCAATAAAAGCTACAACATTACCATCTTCATTTGTAATATACTCGTCATCATCATCCATCTCGGATTCACTCTCGTCATCCCAAGTGACTGTGAATTTTTTCTGTTTCTTTCTAAGAAAGTTTGGATATTTTTTAGTCATATGTCCATATCATTTGCATTCATAACATTAGATTTTAAAAATTTTGCCTTTCGACTCCTTTTTGATAAAATTGGACATATTTTTCATTTTTTGCTTTCCTATGTCTCTTTTGAGATTTTTCCTCCTGATTCGGCTTTTTATTCTTTAAAAGAATTTTAAACTTTTTCACAAAGATAGCCATAATCTCAGAGTTTAAATCATCATCAGAGTTACTTGCAGAACCTTGAGCTGAAGAAAATACCAAATTATTGGAAGCCATTTTATTTTAAAAATTTGTCTCATAGGTTTGTAGGTTTCTAACAAACTTTCAACAAAAATAGAGTCGATGTTTATACTCTCTTCTATTGTTGTGACTTTTGGTTGAAAACGTTCGGATAAAAATCTAAGAATTTTCTGAACTATTTTAGAAAAGGGTATTTTTTTATCAAGATTAAAAAAAACATTCACAATATCACTTAAGTTTTCTTAAAAATCGTCAAAACTTTCATTGTCTTTCATACGTAACGTTTCAAATTTTGTTGTGAGACATTGAAATTTTGAAATTTTTACGGTATTAGTCCCTTCATGAGTGGCTTGTAGTATGCTATATGCTTCTTTAGTCAAGTCGCACGTACTTATTCTACGAAACTCATCTTGTGTGACTCTATTAAAGATAGTATTTATGACTTTTCTATTTCAACCTGCATACTCAAAATTTATTCTGTCCAATATAGCCACAGGCTTAGGGACGGCTTCTTCGTCAACAATAATGGTAAGATGCTTATATCCCTCAATTACGGAAAGTCAAACTCGTTCGTCAATAAATTTTAGAAAAACTCATATCCTAACTTTTCAAAATGAATAGTTTGAGCCGTTAAGGAGGGGTGGTCTACCGGTCGAAGAGCCTTCTCTAAGAAAGTTTATTATTGCAAATCAATTAAGGATCATACTTTGAAAAAAAAATTAAGTGATCCACTCATATACCAATTGAAAATTTTCGCTTGTCGACTGATTTGTACTAATTGATTTTATCAAAGAAATCATATGCCACAAAAAAATCAATAACTAAATAGTTACACAATAAAAAATAAAGCAATCACAACTACATATGAGACGGCAATTTTTACGTGAAAAATCTCAAATCGGATAAAAATTACGGAATCAATCTAGGTTCAGAAAAATTAAGTACTGTAACAAAATCGTTAGTTACAAGAGAATCTTACAAACACCCGTTGAATCCACAACCTACGAATGTAACCCTACTCCTGCTGAATCCACGTACAGCAACTTTGTTCTTGACTGCCGTTGAATTCCACTACTGAACTTCAACTCTGACGAAATCTACCACCAGATTTCGACCTCAGATACTCAAGAGACTCCACGAACTTAATAGGAACGTTAAAGATTTGATTGGCTTGATGATGTTCTTGAATGTGCGACAACAAGAAACAATTTTTTGTGAACTTGATTTTAAAATATATGAAAAAATACTTAGAAAAATCATAATTAAAAATATATTATTCTAAGAAAAGCTGTGATAATATTTTTCAAAATTTCAGCTTTAAGCCACTTCTTTTGCTTTTCTTAGCATGAAGCTAAATAAGCAAAAAAATCATTTGATTACAATGTAACTTTAAACACAAGTACAGTGAAATAAAAAATTTGTTTTTTGTTCATTGATTTCTTATAAACTTTAGGCTAAAAAGTTAATTTTCTCCTGAGTTAAACGAGGCCAAAGTGAAAAAAAAATTTAAAAAAATGTCTGCTAATTTAAGTTTTTGGATATGTCCATATATATATATATATATATCGGGATTTTATAATTAAACCACTTTTATCTATAAATAAATAAATAATACTAAATAAATATTATTCGACTGCATAACTATAAATATCATATTATTTTTATTTTTTTACACATAAGTACAAATTCAGGAAGTCTCCTACACGAACGAATCCATTATTTGTTGCTTACAGAGAAATGCAAAGTAAATTACTTCAGATATAACATCAGCATTCGAATTTTTTCCGTCTCGCCTTGTTTTTGTATTCTTTTGTTTTATTATTTACGAATTTTTTTAGCTCTTAACAACAAACAGGATATGGATGGCATTTACTTGCTCCGCCTCGTCTCTAATTATAAAAAATAATTATTTTTTTAAATATAAAAATATATATATATATATATATAATTTTCTTTTAAAAATATAATAAATTTAAAATATAAAAAATTATATTTATTTCTTATTTTTATCACTCTTTCGAATACTTTATACTTTTAGTTCTATTGATTCATAAATTACTATTTTTTATTTATTATATTAATTATAACTCTAATTAGTATAACTCTTTTAAATCTTATAATTATTCTGAAAATATTCCTGTCTTACCCCATTCTTTGCTACTTTCTTAATATTTTTTCTCATCCCAATTAAACGAGAGACGAAAATAAGAAATCTCATCCCTAATCCTGTCTTATTAGTCTTTGATGTATAAATTATTTATATAAAAAAGACAAGCATTATTAACTATGTCGGTAGTATTTGACAAAATTATAGCTAGTAGCTTATAAATTATAGCAAAAGTTGTCAGTGTTTAGTAAAAATTATAATTTATAGTTAAAATAGAAAAAAAAAGTAAATATAAGTTGTAGCAGAAGTTGTGAGTAATTAAATTTTTTTATAAAATTTATAATTTATAAGTAAAATTAGTAACAGAAAATTAAAAATTACTAACAGTAATATTCTCAAATTCAGTTACAGTGGTGGCTCGACGATTTTGATAGTCTTAGGCAAGATTTTTAAATCAAGGTCTCTTATATTTAAGTTTATTTTTATGTTTATTTTTAAATTTTATTATTTTCTTTTTGAGATATAAAATTATTAATTAAATTTTCATAATTAATTTTTTAATATATTTTTTCAATTAGTAATGATGATGTTTCACCTAAATTTTTTTATCATATAATTGATCTAATAAAAAAAGTCACAAAAAAAATTACAATATAATCGATCTAATTAAAAAGTCTGAGAGAGAGAGAGAGAAAAAAAGTTAAACTCTTTAATTATCTTAGATAGCAGATAATTAAATTAGGTATAATCTATTTTATTTGTGGACCTCATAAATTATAAACTTTGTCAAATAACTTTTTTAAAGATTTATGATATTATTAAAATTTCTCAATACGATTTATTTTTTAAATTGATATATATTATAGCATACAGCATAAAAATTCTTACAAATTTAAAAGTTTTATTAAAGTTTGGGGGCTTAGACGATCGAACGCCTAATTAGCCTAACATACGAGTTACTCCTACCCAAACACCCTCTCTCCTGAATGCATTTATTTTAACAAAATTAACTATAAACAGAATTTATGCATTTATTTTAACAAAATTAACTATAAACAGAATTTTAATAAAGAACAGTTAAACATATGTGATATAAATTCGAGATTATTTTATTTTTTGTATGAATAATTTAATATATAAATACTATTAAATAAATAATTTAAATCATTAAATAAAAATCCATAAATGAACCCCGTTCTGGGCAAGTGGGAGTGGGAGAGCCTTAAATCCAGCTTGATTGCTTGATTAAGAATCCAAGTTAGTTAGCCATCAATTTTCAAACTCGTAAGGCTTCGTTTGAAAGGCTTATTTTTTTTGTTAAAAATAAAAAGTTCAAATTAACTTTAAATATTACAATTAAATTCTCATACCCTTTTAATAAATAGAAAATTCATTATTTTAAAATAAAAAGATTAAAAACTTATCACTTGTTGAGATAATGAAAAGTATAAGGAGCAAAAAAATATGTTAAGCACCTCTCGTCCTCTTGTCAGATGACATTATTTTAAAATTAAAAGAACAATTTAGTGTATTAAGCTCTCGCATATGCAGAATTTAGAAAAAAAAAAAAAAAACAAATTATAATAGATCTACAGTACGCAATTTTATCTTGTATTCTTATAAAACTATTTTTACACTTCGAACTTGTGACTTCTAAGTCACACAATGACAGCTCTACTATTACATTAAAACTTCTTATCATCTTTTTAAAATTAATTAAAAAAATTAGCTTTTGAGCTTATAGATCAATCGAGATAAACTTTTTTGCATTTTAACTTTTAAACTAAAATAATAAAAGAAAATTCAAGAAATCATAGGTCACATTAACTCTCCTTTGTTTGACCTACTTTTTTGTGAACGTTTTTTGTTTGAAAATCTCTTTAAAAATTCAATTATTTGGACTTTCATAGTAATTAATTGATTTTTTTATATATTTTTATATTTATTTTTTTACACAAATAGTTAAAAAAAATCTCAAAAAAAAAAATTTAAACCAAACACAAGATCATTCCCCTCCCCTTAAAAAAATGACAAGATAAGAGCAAGTTGGAAAATGATATTACAGACTTACAGTCCTAATCTCCGAGTCAATGAAAAGGGACAAACTAATCCCAAACCTCAAAATAAAACAAGTTGATCAGGTTATTAAAGTAGTATATCTCAAGATTACTCAGCATCAAACAAGCATCCCCAAGTACAATTATGGATTATAGGGTAGGTACTTAATAAAATAATTGACTAATCTATGAACAACTATAGAAGAGAAAGCAAGTAATCATCTGAAAAACATGTGGACAGTGTGTATATATATATATATGTGTGTGTGTGTGTGTGTGTGTGTGTGTGTGTGTGTGTATTATCCTTGAATTTCTTATTGGTTTAGTTTTGGATTGTTGAGAAAATTATGAAAAGAAGAAGAAATCTTGAAGTCATACAACTTACAACCACTTTCTAGGCAACCAAACAGGGATAAAAGTTTTCTTTTATCTCATAATAATTGATGAATTTTTTTTCCACCATCCACCTTATCCATAACATTCATAACAGTAATTCAAACAACCAGAATGGTTTCCATATATTTACCCGAACCTCTCACTCTCATGTTTCTCTAATTTATATCTTTCTCCCTCCTCTCTCTCTCTCTTCTCTCTCACACATGGTTAAATTTTTATCTCTTTTCCTATTTAATTTTAAATACTTTTTTTCCTCTCTTTTTTTAATTAATGTTAAATTATTATTAAAAATATTAAATTTATATCACTTTTAAATTAATTATATTATTATAAATAATAAGATTAAAAATTAATTTACACTAATTAATTAAAATATTATATTATATGAATATTTAAGTTATATTAAATCATTTATTTTGAAATAGAATTTTTGTAAATATATGTATATATATACTATTTAATATTTTATAACAACAAATTTAAAGAGATAATTAAATTTTTAACTAGTCCTGATAAATATATTATAGAGAATAGAATTACAGTTGTGCGCAAGGCACAACATGATTTGTTATGTTTTAAAATAATTTTTTTACATAATTTTATGAATTGAACATTTCATATTGTAGATTTTATCGATTATATTACTTATATATAACATTTGATTTATTAATCAATGTTAGCCATTTAATCTGATTACATTAGATTTAAATCATAGCAAACATTATTGTGTTTTAGGTATAATATTTTCTATATCTTATCTATAAAAAAAATTAAAACACTATTCATATATAGAACTATAATAAAAAAAAAATTATAATTAGACATGATGGTAAAAGAGCAACTGCTACTCTATATTTTCGTGTCATAAATTAAAGTAAAAGGTGACCGAATGAATTTGAAACCCACAATAAAAATGAGATGGCCGACATTTAAATTTTTGGGTAAATAAGTTGACACTATTTTAAATCACAACAAATTTAAATTTTAGATCACATTCTTTGCAATCTGTATCAATAATAGTGAAAAATTGAATAATACTTTGAATTTATTATTATAAAATATTATATGTATATAGATATATTTTTACAAAAATATTATTTAATAATAAATAATTTAATATGACATAAATATCCACCTAACATAATATTTTAGTTAATTAGTCTAAATTAAAATTTAATCTTATTATTTATAATAATATAATTAACTTGAGAATAATATAAATATAACATTTAATATTTTTAATAACGATTTAACATTAATTAAGAAAATAAAGAGAAAAAGAAAGGTTTAGAATTAATTAGAATTGAAAAAATGTAAAAATTTGAATGCATGGAGAGAGAGAGAGAGGTGAGTGAAAAAGTTAGAGAGGAGAGAGAAAGTGGAGGTGAAGAGGGTTTGGTAAATCTTTGGAAACCCATTTTGGATTCTTAGAATTCTTGTATTTATAATGTATAATTGTGAAACTAAAAAAATTTTATTTTTCTATTTAAAAATAACTCGAAACAAATCTAGTTTCACCACTCATAGTGCTTAGCATTTTTTTTCATCTTCCTACTACTCTATTTTGGTTGTATTCTTCATACACTTACTAAAATACCTAACTTTTCTTTTTTTAAGGCAAAATCAAAGAAATACTAGTGGATTCAAACTCCACACCTAACCCAATATATATAAATAAAATTCTAATCATATAAATTCTATAAAACACATACACAGACCAATTTGTGTCATTTTCATTAGAAAAGGATTCAAAAGAAATGCAGAACCAGAGAAGGCCTACATCTCCATAAATTGGAATCAGCCTGAGCTTTTTAACTATAAAACCATGAAAATTAAAATAATACTTTACATCCAAGGAAAGCCAACATTCTGTTACTTCCTAACATCCAGCTTGATTTGGGCAAGTGGGAGTGGGAGAGCCTTAAATCCAGCTTGATTGCTTGATTAAGAATCCAAGTTAGTTAGCCATCAATT
>JAOTRH010455819.1:8937-29565 GCA_034768845.1 Heliamphora exappendiculata | reverse complement strand
CAATTTAAATAAATATAAATACAAGATATAAATATATTCCGATTTTATGATCAAATATAAACTCTATCGAGATTCGTATCGACAATACCACAATTAATTCTATCCAATTGGAAGAAAGGCCTTACTGAAAACACGCATAATTAATTACTTTATCTACAAAATAGTGATGGTGACCGCAAAATTTATCTGTGAATAAATTCTCTTTCTCACTTAATTTTTAAAAATGTTTTTGAGGGCTATAAAACTATTTAATTGAAATATATTTACTAATTTCAAAAAATCACACGATCTGAAAGATTCTGATATTTTCAAACGTTTTTTTTCATGTTATAATGTATAACAAATAAAATATTCCAAAATTTTTATTTATTTTAAAAAATTAATTTTAAATAAAATCATGAATTTAATTTAATTTTTTAAGTTACATATTTTTTCAAAAAATAATAATTTATTAAAAATAAACTTTTTTTTAATTAATTCAAAATTCAAAATTAATTTTTACGTTTATCCAAAATATCTGATTTATTAAAAAAAATCATCTTAAATACGTTATATTGTAAAAAAAATATCTAAAAAATTTCTTTTAGATAAAACTTGTTAATTTAAAAAAATTAACTTTTTTTTTCTTTTTTTTCAAAATTTAATTAAAACCAAATTTTTTAAATTAATTAAAATTAACATGAATAAATAAAACAGATATATATCATCCACGCAATTTAAATAAATATAAATGTAAGATATAAATATATCCCGATTTTATGATCAAATATAAACATTATTGAGTTTCAGTCTCCTATTTGAAGATTATTTATAATCTTTTAATTCTTATCAGAATCATCTTCTGGCATTCAAATCCTATCAGGATTCCTAGAGTTGTAGTGTTATACAAATGCAGCACTGTCCTGAGCCTTATCAGCAAAACAGCAAGCCAACACAACCCCAAACTAGTAGCCATCGCCGGCCATGCCGGCGTCGCCGCTTCCTATAGCTTTTGCCGCCTCCTTCGAAATCCATTTCTGTCTTGATTTTTTTGAAAAATAGCTTACAAAATATACTATTTTTTTGTCAAAAAATCATATCAAAAACAGCCCCGAAGGGGTTATGCCGCTACCACCACCGCTGCCGTTTCTCTGTCGTTCTTTGGTTGTTTCAATTCTCGTTTCTTGCTACTTTTAGCACTGATATACAGCAACATGATGCCCTAAAGATCACCACAAAAATAGTCTCAAAAATTTCTAAAACAGCCCCTGCTGCTGCCGCTACTGCTGCTATTTTTCTGCCACCTTTAATAGTTGGTTTTCTCATCTTTTTGGGCTGTTTTCCAACACTCATTTATTGCTATTGTATGTCTAAAAATTTCTCAAAAATTGTCACGCTCCAAACTCTGGGTCACGCAAAAAGTCACAGAACAACCACCAAAATCGCCCAACACCACGGATGAAAAACCATAAAGCCAAGTCGAGGCTAAAACATTTGTAAAACGCACTACCGAATGTGTATTTAATTTAAAAACATAGCTAAGATACTGCAATTATAACCCATAAGCCAAGCCTTTAAAAACAAAATACATATTTTGAATAAAGAAAATATTTTCGTTTTAGAAGAAGCTTAGGCTGTCCCAAAATCTACCTCAAAGGACCAGAATTTATATGAAGTGGAAACCATTTAAAAATCAGTTTTGTAACCGTTGAACCTAACAACAAAAAACGTAGTAAGAAACTGCGAAAAACAACATCCAACCCATGCCTCTCTCGAAAGCATTAAAACATGCATACATCCATAAGAATTTCTTATGATTTACAACATGTTATCTCTAAACATGAAACATATATAGAAATATATAAACTACCTAACAAACAAGACAACATGGTTTTGTCATCAGCCACCTTCGGGAACCACCGGGTCAACCTACAGGATCACGCTTACCTGAAAAATGTTTTACAGCAAAATTTCACACCGTGAGCCAAAGCCCAATAGAAACAGATTATAAAGCTGTAAAGCAGGTTATGCAATCATAAGTATACAGGCTTAACCACAGGAGCCAAAAAGGTTTTCTCAACCCAAAATCATAAGTTTTCCATCAGGCTAACATGAGCCTCAAAACGGTTTTACTTCATAAAACTCCACATTTGCATCCTTAAAATCATGCATATCAACAATGCAGATAACGCTTTCACAGTTAAAGAAAAGCAGTAATCAAAACGTTATTTTTTACTTGGATCACACATCGAGGAAAGATAAAAGATATTTTTTACTCGGAACACACACAGCCGAGGAAAATGACATAATCAGAATAAAAGTATATTCTCCACTTGGGCCACACCACCAAGGAGAAAAGATAAAATGATTCCTATGTGACCGACTCTGTCAATGGGACAGAGGTAACAGCCATAGACTTCTGTCCATTACCCAATCCCTAAGCATCATAAGACCAATTAGGTAACGACAAGTTCTATACGGAGCCACCACAACTTAAAAGATGACTTTACGGACTGAAACTGAAGGACAGAAGCACCTAACACCTTCTTTACGGGAACTACCCCGAAGGACAAAGGTACCTACTCTGCGCACATTTCCGGACTACTAATGAGGGCAACTCGTGCCATATACCCGCTATCTCGGTACATCTAGAGAATCATTTCAAAACCAACCCGTAGCTCAACAACTATGAAAAATATTTCCACAAATATACATTAAACATATATATATAGATCCATCCATCAACATGGAGATCAACAAAAATATTTTTAAAATATTTTTTTTCGTTTTCAACAAAATATTTCAAGGCTGAGTCTCAACCCCAAGGGTAAGCTCCAAACCTCCAAAACATAATTTGTCAAGATTCTTCACAAAACCACCATTTTTCACCGTTTTCAAGAACACTCTTTGAAAATCCAACATCCACAAGTCATATGATGCACTAAACCAAGAAAAGCGAAAAACATACTTTTTACTCAAAAAACTAATGTTTAAACATAAATATGACATTTCATGTATTTTTTATCTGGTGAAAATACATATAATTGCATGAAACACATTTTAACAACAGTAGGGTCTAGAATCCTACATCGGAGAGTCAAAACTCAAAGTTTCAAAAACCGAACCTTGTCGAAACGAAAATCCATCCGGATATATGCGAAGCCCCCGACACCAACATCAAGGATTCGCTGTCAGTTTGCTAAAAATCGAACCCCGAGCCCATCAGAATCTAAAGAGAAGGCAGAGAAACCCGAAAGTTAGCTTAGAAGAAAACTTTTCCAAAATATCTTCAAGGTCTAGATATTTATAAGCCACGGCAAACAGGGGTTAAGTCGACTGGGCCCTCAATCCAGTCGACTGGACAAGACTGCTAGAAAGCCAAATTCGATCCACCGCCCAACCAAATCGACTGACTCACCTAATCCAGTCGACTAGATGCACACACTGCCACCCCAGTCAACTGGATCACCTAGTCCAGTCGACAGGACAATGCTGAAAACTAATTTCTGCAAGAGAACAGGTTTTTCAACCTTAAACCAAACCAAACGTGCCTCTTTCGAATCCAAACAAGTGTAAAACCCATACGCACATGTTATTTTATTGTGATGAAACAAAATCCGAACACACTGAGGTCAAAGATTAACTCTAACTCCGTCAATACACACCAAGGATTTTCTCCACACAAACTGCGTGCACGAGCAAGTCCCACTGACAGTACTGGCGTCCATGAGACATCCCTGAAACGCCGGATCAAAATCCAACTCACGCTACCAAATCTCAAAACCTATCTCTCACCGAACACAAATCACTCCAGCGACAAACGTATCACACGAGATCAATCCACCATGGTACTCAATCTAAAACATTCTCTATTCCATGGCAGGATATAAAAACTATCACCTCCTTCTCATTGCCACATACTAGCTCAATCACACCTCAAAATACACACCAAGGATTTTCTCCACGAGTCGCACATAGGATGTCAAACCTTGACATCGATCACATGAAATCGCATGCTCCACGCACAAACTCTACTTGAGTTCTGACGATCACCAAACAACCACTGACTTTGATACCACATCATCACCCTATCGATGCCCACATCTCCATTACTGAAGCTGTCGTGATGCCGATCTAAGAGCAACAACACAATATTCAACTCCAAAGAGAAGCTCACCAGAGAGAAGCTCACTTAACTCACCTGGAATACCAAAGAACATATCTCATCAAACCTTCAAACCTTTGCCCTTTATCCGATCTTCCAACACGAACTACTATTCTCACTCAGGAAAAACACTAGGTGGCACACTATTGTCCCAGATAAGGTTCCACACAATCGAAAATCAATCCGGCATCACAGCCACAAGGCCCCATGATCTCAATGAGTCACTTAATCGAATACGTCACGCAGACAGTATCCAACAACCTATACAAACCCAACCATATCTCATGTGCAACCACACAACACTACACATCTCAGCGTCTCACTATCCAATCACTGATACTAAGACTACAGATCAACCTCAAATCAAACATGATTGTCATCGTTCGACAAAGCAAATATGATGATTGTCATCCGACATCAGCTCCAACTCATAACACATACCTCAATCCCTTGAGTCCACACTAACAATACTCGAACCCAAGACTTATCCGTCGAGTAACTAACCAAGATTTGTATCTTACACTTGGAAATTTTCTCACATCCAGAACTCATCACGGCCCTTCTGTTCCCAACCAAATAATTGTGTTGGTCCAAATAGGCCATGCTAACCAAGGCTTCTCAAACACCATATCCTTCCTAATTCATACTTTATCATACTATCGAGACCACCATCCACACAAACAATAGTTATGCCAAAGCACAACACTTACCACAGTCGACAACCACTCCTCGACTCCAAGAATTCTAAGCAGTTCCAAGCCCCAAACAAGACCCAAGCCAGACTCAAAAAAGTCTACCAGAACCCACCATACGCATATCACATCCACACTGTTCTGATAAAATCCTCGCTCTGTGGTCAACGATCCTCAATTAATCACTGCAAAAGAACTCTATGTCTCAACACCAACTCCCCAAGCATTCCCTGTCTACCAAATAGACCTCACAGGGATCACAATCTAAATGGCTCAACCATCAGTTGAAACCACAAAGGATTAGTCCAACAATCACCCAATCTTGGCGATACACGTCCCTGAGTCACAACTCCAATGGGTCACAACACGGGTATAAACCCACTGAGAGTCCACAGTCTCATAACACAACCAAAACCTAAACCAATCAAGAAGCTGGCATCTCTATCCACCCAAGATGAAAATAACTCGCACCAAACAATCGTCTACAAAAAAACTCTCTCTCTGTCTAGAGAGAAGAAAAAGGGGTCAACAAAACCCATGACCTAATCTCAACACTTGGCCTCTAAGAACTCTGTAAGTCGTACCTCGAGGTCACATCGACTACGTCACACAGCGGCTGTCAATCCAGATCACGATACTCAGATCATCTGCTACACCACCCATCCACATACTTGGTACAACACTTCCCATTGCGCCCAAAACCTCACTCCACAAGGTTACGCTACACAACCTAACTCCTGCTAGGCAAACCACAATCACGTCACAACCTCGAGCCCACTATCCAAGTAGCTCATAAGTGCACAGCACCGAACAAAGGGAACCCAATCCTGAGACCTTTTATTTAGAGTTACTAATAACTACAACAACCATGTAGACACCTCCGCACTCCTACTCTCTGGGCACACATCGATCACAGGCATTGTAACCCACGATTCCTCACCACTCGTCCCAGGCTAGCCAAACCACACTGTACATTGTCGAACCTCGTCACTCCACACTTCGTTCCCATGGGCAAACAACATACCCTTCTTTGAACCTAAGGTGGAATACAAACAACCTACAGACATATCATACTCGGGATACATCATCTCAGCACGGTTCCCAAATGCGATCTCCGAATCACTAGGATATCGACCAAACCACGAACCTATATTCCCGTAGGAATCTCACGAAACTGATACTCATCGCAAAAACCCATACACATTCCCATACAGCCGTAACCCATGCTCTTCCCAACATACCTCCAACTCATACTCATTTCCATATCCTTGAGCTCACTCACTCGGAACTCAATTTTCAAATCTCAACAAATGTATACAACGTCCAAGGTCATCAGACACTACTCTGACTACCAACAACATCCTCACTACTAGGAACCATTCCCAGAACCACTCATGTTCTACTATCTCAACAAACACCTGGCCAAGGATTAATACACTCCCATCCACTATGTTTCCGTTCATACTCCATCCTGAGTACATGACTCATGACATAACATGGCTCACGACGTACCTAATCCATCACACGGCCGAAACCACGTGTACCAAAAACCTGAAAGGGATTATCACTATCCACAATCCAATCACATCAACAAATATCTAGGGTTTCCAACACCCCATCGCCCCCTACTCACAAGGCTATCCATAACACATCTACAACTTTCGGTAACTTACTCTCAAGAGAAGCCAGCTACCCAAGCTAAAGCCATCAACCATGCTTCAACTACACCTGAATAAAATTCTGCTCATACAAACACTGAACAATTTTCCAACCGAGGCTAACCTCACACGGCTGAACCCAACTCACTGACGAGTTTCACAGCATACCAAGCGATCGGCGCTCAGCCCATAATCGTACCTCTGCAACTGATAGCAACTGAGTCACACATCCAAGACCCAAACCACGGTCTCGTCGTCTCTAAGGGTGTACAAGTTATAAAAGAAACATGGAACACAACAACCTAAGGTCGGTCTATCATGTCATTTCTACCACATACCACATAATCATGCTGACACATAGCTGCAAAGATTATGCAAACAACACCAATACCGAGGAGAATCGACAAGAATGACGCGTCACTTTGGATAACCTACTTAGATTTCTTACTAGAAATCACGTCCGCAAAATGCATTTTTAACTTGGCTCCCAAATCTGTTAATCCAAATGCCCAAAGGCAAGACTAATCAATCCTAAAATTCAACCTCCATGCTCACATATACAAAACAAGCTATCATGCTTATGTTCCAAACACAGGCAACCAAGCACACACATATTCTCACATGGTAACACACTCTCTTTTCACAGTTTATAGGTCTTCAAACCTATAGCTCGGATACCAATTTGTCACGCTCTAAACTCTGGATCATGCTAAAAGCCACAGAACAACCATCAAAATCGCCCAACACCACGAATGAAAAATCATAAAGCCAAGACGAGGCTAAAACCTTTGTAAAACGCACTACTAAGGGTTTATTTAATTTAAAAGCGTAGCCAAGAGACTACAATTACAGCCCATAAGCCAATCCTTTAAAAACAAAATACATATTTTGAATAAAGAAAATATTTTCGTTTTAAAAGAAACTTAGACCATCCCAAAATCTACCTCGAAGCACCAGAGTTTATATGAAGCAGAAACCATTTAAAAACCCATTTTGTAACCGTTGAACCCAACAACGAAAAACATAGTAAGAAACTACGAAAAATAATAACTAACCCATGGTTCTCTCGAAAGCATTAAAACATGCATACATCCATAAATTTCATATGATTTATAACATGCTATCTCTAAACATGAAACATATACAGAAAGGTATAAACTACATAACAAACAAGACAACATGGTCTTGTCACCAGCCACCTCCGGGCACCACCGAGTCAACCTACAGGATCATGCTTACCTGAAAAAAGTTTTACAGCAAAATTTCATACCGTGAGCCGAAGCCCACTAGAAATAGACTATAAAGCTGTAAAGCAGGTTATGCAATCATAAGCATGCAAGCTCAACCACAGGAGTCAAAAAGGTTTTCTCAACCCAAAATCACAAGTTTTTCATCAGACTAACACGAGCCTCAAAATGGTTTTACTTCATAAAATCCCACATTTTCATCCTTAAAACTATGCATATCAACAATGCAGATAACGTTTTCACAATTAAAGAAAAGCAGTAACCAAAATATTATTTTTCACTCGGATCACACATCGAGGAAAGAGAAGATATTTTTCACTCGGAACACACAGCCGAGGAAAATGATATAATCAGAATAAAACTGTATTCTCCACTAGAGCCACACTACCGAGGAGAAAAGATAAAATGATTCCTACGTACCGACTCTATCAATGGGATAGAGGTAATAGTTATAGACTTTTGTCCATTACCCAATCCCCAAGCATCATAGGACCAGTTAGGTAATGACAAGTTTTATATGGAGCCACCATAACTTAAAAGCTGACTTTATGGACTGAAATCGAAGGACAAAAACACCTAGCACCTTCTTTATGGGAACTACCCCGAAGGACAAACGTACCTACTCTGTGCACTTTTTTGGACTTCCACATAGGGTAACTCGTGCCATATACCCGCTATCTCGGTACATCTAGATAATCAATTCAAAATCAACCCGTAGCTCAACAACTACGAAAAACATTTCAACAAATATACATTAAACGTATATATATAGATCCATCCATTAACATGGAGATCAACAAAACGTTTCAAGGCTGAGTCTCAACCACAAGGGTTAGCTCCAAACCTCCAAAACATGATTTGTCGAGATTCTTCACAAAATCACCATTTTCTACCATTTTCAAGAACATCCTTTGAAAATCCAGCATCCACAAGTCATATGATGTACTAAACCAAGAAAAAAATATACTTTTTACCCGAAAAATCAAGGTTTAAACATAAATATGACATTTTATGTATTTTTTATCCGGTGAAAATACATATAATTACATAAAACACCCTTTAATAACAGTTGGGACTAGAATCCTACCTCGGAGAGTCAAAAATCGAAACCTCAAAAATTGAACCTTGTCGGAATGAGAATCTGTCCGGATATATACGAAACCCCCGACACCAACATCAAGGATCTGCTGTCAGTTTGCTAAAAACTGAGTACCGGGCCCATCAGAATCTAGAGAGAAGGTAGAGAAAACCAAAACTTAGCTTAGAAGAAAACTTTTTCAAAATATCTTCAAGGTTTAGATATTTATTGGCCACGGCAAACAGGGGGTTCAGTCGACTGGGCCCTCAATCCAGTCGACTGGACAAGGCTACTGGAAAGCCAAATTTGATCTACCGCCCAGCCCTGTTGACTGACTCACCCAGTCCAGTCGACTGAACGCACACACTGCCACCCCAGTCGACTGGAACAACCAGTCCAGTTGATAGGACGACGCTAAAAATTGATTTCTGCAAGGGAACGGGTTTTTCACCCTTAAACCAAACCAAACGTGCCTCTTTCAAACCCAAACAAGCGTAAAATCCATACGCACTTGTTGTTCTATTGTGATGAAATAAAATCCCAACACACTGAGGTCAACGATTAACTCTAACTCCGTCAATTTTGAAATTATTCCAAAAATGAAATAGCTCATGGCCTCACAAAACTAATCCCAAAAACGCTGCAAAAAACCATCAAAAAATTGCCCCACACTGTCGTCGGTTCTATTTTTCTACCGATTTTTGCTGATTTTTGGACCAATTTTGCTGTGGTTTTTAATGCCTAAAATCTGTAGAAAACTTACCAAACAATTGTTTCAAAAATCATTGAGAAACCACCGCAATTCGTGGCTCAAAATTCCAAAACTGTCACCGATGCCGCTGGTTTTGTCGTCGCATGTTCTTCGTGTTCTTGGACCTTCGAACATGTTTTACATATATTGAACAATATCTAAAGATCATAACAAAATTTTTACATCGAAACGTATATCCAGAAGGCTCACAATCGATTTAAAAAAACCTAAACTATCATAACCAACCCTCGTGATTATAAATCAATAATAATCATTATTCAACTATTTAATCAAATATGAATAAAATAATAATCGTAAAATCAGGATTAGAATGCATGTAAAAATAGTTCTAAATCTACTCGATTCCTCAGTTAAACCATATTCATAAATCAAAACGGCTTTGTTACCGATTTTTGGAGGCAAATTGCTAAGATTATTGATTTGAATATGATTTTTTGATAAAAAAAAAATACTAGACGAGCAATCGCCGAAACAAGTTCCAGTTTAAAATTTTTTGATGTCGAACGATCAAAATAAAAACCCGTACTCCCAAAGTTAGATTCGAGATTATACCTTTCAAAATCTGGTAGAATGATTTCGATTACTGCAACCACGAGTTTGTAAACACCGAGTTGAAGCTCCAATCCAAGCCTTCTACTGTATTCTCGAATGCGAGTCACAAATGTATGGTGGACTACGGTCTATCGTGATCTTGAAACTGCTAATCTAACCTCTTAGAATTTACGTAGAAATCCTAATTCACAAAGTGTGGAATGAGGAATAGGGTTAGCATAACCGCATATATATAGGGGTACAACAGAGACCTATGAGTAAAAATGATTTAGGCTTCTAATGAATTTATAAAAACTCGTATGCCCCTGAGACAATTTTATAAAAGCATAAATTACAATTCATACCACTAATGAATCGTAATTGCACTCCCAGCCACATTTTCAAAACTGATTATTCGAGCTCCTATTATTAAGTTCTTAGCTCGTCTCCCCACGTTAAGACTCCCGATATTTGTCAATTAAATTTAATTACTGACAATTTAATTTAATCAGTTTCTTTTAAAATTTCTTAAGCCCTTTTACTTAATTTATTTGACGACCGAATAATTAAATCCACCTGTAGGGTTTGACCTGGTCAAAACTTATAAGTTTTTTCAAGGGAGTATCGTCAATCCCGAATAATGGAGACATAGATTCTGTTAATAATTAATACCGCTATCCAACTCACCTGGACTATTGACCCATAAAAGATCGCACACTCTAATGAATCAAAACAACGAATATTTAATATACGCAAATAATAATTATTTCAGAATTAAAAGTATAAACACACTCATAATAACCTTGGGTGTGAATTAAATTATATAGTCAGTATAAAATTAATTACTCCAACGTGGTCATGTTTAATACACACAAAGTGTACTAGCACAGCGAATTAGAGTAATAGACGACGCTATTATTTGTTTTTCGCAACCAAAGCAGGCCTACTAATACTCTGCGCTATAATCGTACCAATGATTTGTCCAATTTTATCTAAACTGTGAACTAAAACTTATATTCTGCAATAATCTATAATTTAATTTTCTATGTGTAAACCGTACTCGACACACCAAATTAAATATTGTATAGAATAAAAGACATATATGCATAACATTAAATAAGTGATATCATACACATTGCTTGTTAAGAATCTCATAAAATAAAAAACAAAGTTATTAAAAACTAAAATAAAATACTAAAACCAACAAAATCAATGGTTTCTTAATATATAACCCTAACATTAACCACTACCTAATTTCAAATAAATCACTTCGTAATGAACCCTTCAGATAAAAAAGAAATCCACACTAACAATTATCCAGAATAATTCCTGAAGGAGGTTCGTACCAACAATACCACAATGAATTATGTCCGATTGGGAGGAAGACCTTATTGTCAACATACAGAATTAATTACACTATCTACGAACGAGTGATGGAGACTGTAAGATTTATTTGTGAATAAATTTTTTCTCCCACTTAGTTTTTAAAAGTATTTTTGAGGGTTATAAAACTGTTTAATTAAAATAAATTTATTAATTTCAAAAAATCGCACGATCCGAAAGATTTCGGTTTTTTCAAACGATCTTTCCGTGTTATAATGTGTAATAAACAAAATATTCTAAAATTCTTATTTATTTTTAAAAATTAATTTTAAATAAAACCAAGAATTTAATTTTTTTTTTCAAGTTACACATTTTTTTGAAAAATAATAATTTATTAAAATTAAACTTTTCTTTTTAATTAATTCAAGTTATCCGATTTATTAAAAAATTATCTTAAACGTGTTATTTTGTAATAAAAAAATATCTAAAGTTTCACTTTTAATTAAAACTTGTTAATTTAAAAAAAATTAATTTTATTTTCCTTTCTACAAAATTTAATTAAAACTGAATTTTCTGAATTAATTAAAATTAACATGAATAAATAAAATAAATATATATCATCCATGCAATTTAAATAAATATAAATACAATATATATATATATATATATCAATTTTATGATCAAATAAAAACTCTATCGAGTTTCAGTCTCCTGTTTGAAGATTATTTGTAATCCTCTAATCCTTATCAAAATCATCTTTCGGCATCCAAATCCTATTAGGATTCCTCGAATTGCAGTGTTATACAAATACAGTACTGTCCCGAGCCTTATCAGCAAAATAGCAGCCAAACTAGTAGCCACCGCTGGCGGCACCGTTGGCTGCTTCCCACGACTTTTGCCGCCTTCTCTGACATTCGTTTTGTCTCAATTTTTTTAAAAAAATAGCTTACAAAATATAATATTTTTCTGTTAAAAAATCTGATCGAAGGCAACCCCAAAAATAACTTTCGAAAGGCCCCGAAGGGGATGTGCCACCGCCACCGTTGTCGTTTCTCTATCGTTCGGTGATTGTTTTGACTCTCGTTTCTTGCTATTTTTAGCACTGATATACAGCAACATGATAGCCTGAAGAACACTCCTAAAACAGTCCCGAAAAGCCCTTGCCGCTGCCGCACAATGTCGTCACCGCTGTTGTTTTTTTGCCGCCTTTAGTGGCTATTTTCTCATCTTTTTGAACTATTTTTCAGCACTCTTTTACTACTATTTTATACCTAAAAAACTGTTCAAAATCAGTCCCAAAAATGTTGCAAAAAACCATCAAAAAATAGTCCCGAACTACCGTCGGTGCTGTGTTTTCCGTCAATTTTTACTGATTTTTGGATCTATTTTGCTGCGGTTTTTTAATGCCTAAAATATGCAGAAAACTTACCAAAAAATTGTTTCAAAAATCGTTGAAAAACCACCACGATCCGTGGCTCAAAATCTCGAAACCACCGCCAGTGCCACTGGTTTTACCGCCGCCTGTTCTTACATATATCAAATAATATCTAAAGAACATAAAAAAGCTTTTACATCGAAACATATGTCTCGAAGGCTCGCAATCAATCTAAAAAGCCTAAACTATCTCTATCTACCCTCGTGATTAAAGACAAATAATAATAATCATTTAACCATTCAATCAAACATGAATAAAATAATGATCATAAAATCAGAATTAGAACGCCTACAAAACAAAGTTAGCACAGTTTTGAATCTACCTAATCCCTCGATTAAACCATATTCATAAAATCAAAACGGCTCTGATACCAATTGTTGGAGACAAACTGCCAAGATCATTGATTTGAATACGATTTTTTGATAAAAAACAATACTGGACGGGGCAATCACCGAAACAAGCTCTAGTTTAAAACTTTTTTATATCGAATTATCAAAATAAAAACCCACAATCCCAAAGTTAGATTCGGCAGTATACCTTTCAAAATCTGGTAGAATGATTTCGATTATTGCAACAACCACGAGTTTGTAAACACCGAGTTGAAGCTCCAATCTAAGCCTTCTACTGTGTTTCCGGATACGAGTCACGAATGTAGAGTGCGCTACGATCTATCGTGATCTCAAAACTGTTAATCTAACCTCTTAGGATTTACGTGAAAATTCTAATTCACAAAGTGTGGAATG
Organism: Heliamphora exappendiculata; assembly: GCA_034768845.1. Taxonomy (NCBI): domain Eukaryota; kingdom Viridiplantae; phylum Streptophyta; class Magnoliopsida; order Ericales; family Sarraceniaceae; genus Heliamphora; species Heliamphora exappendiculata. The sequence goes on along the minus strand of JAOTRH010455819.1, from coordinate 15,942 downwards.
AGGAATAGGGTTAGCATAACCGCATATATATAGGGTTACAGTAGGGACCTGTTGAGTAAATATAACTTGGGTTTCTAATATAATTATGAAAAATTACATGCCCCTAAGACAATTTCATAAAAACATAAATTACAATTTATACTACTAAAGAATTGTAATTGCACTCCCATCCACATTCTTAAAATCAATTATTCGAGCTCCTATTATTAAATGCTTAACTCATCTCCCCACGTTATTATTCCTGATATCTGCCAATTAAATTTAATTATTGACAATTTAATTTAATCGGCTTCTTTTAAAATTTCTTAAACCCTTCCACTTAACTTATTTGACGGCCGGATAATTAAATCCACCTTCAAGATTTGGCCTAGTCAAAACTTATAAGCTTTCTTAAGGGAGTATTGTCAATCTCGAACAATCAGGACGTTGATACCGTCAATAATTAATATTTGTCATATATTTAATACCGTTATCCAACTCACTGGGAATATTAACCCGTAAAATATTGCACCCTCTAATGAATCAAAATAATAAATACTAAATATACGCGAATAATAATTATTTCGAAATTAAGAGTATAAGCACTCATAATAACATTAGGGTATGAATTAATTTATATAATCAGAATAAAATTAATTACCCCAATGTGGTCATATTCAATACACAAAGTGTACTAGCACAAAGAGTCAAAACAATAGACGACATTATTATCTGTTCACAGTAAGCAAAGCAAGCCTACTAAAACTCTGTACTACAGTCGTACCGATGGTTTGTCTAATTTCATCTAAACTGTGAACTGTAAACTTATATTCTGCAAGAATCTATAATCTGGTCTGCTGTGTGCAAGTCGTACTCTACACACCAAATTAAATACTATACAGAATAAATGATATACATGCATAGCATTAAAGAAATGATATCGCAAACATTGCTCCTTAAGATTCTCATAAAATGAAAATAATTTTATTATGAAATAAATAAAATACTAAAACCAACAAAATTTATGATTTCTTAGTATACAACCCTGACACTGACTTTCTCAAGAATGGGAAGATTGGCCTTGATAATGGAGTCAACACTGTGCTTTATCTTCTTGCTAAGAGATTTTCCAGCATCAAAGGCTTGCTCTACATCTATTTGTAGAAAATGGTTGGTTTTCTCAAGTTTGGTCATGGAATCAAAAATGGAGGATACTTTACAACCTATTTCATAAAGATCGGCATCAACCTTCTCTCGAAAGGATGCTATGAAAGAGGTCAACCCTTGAACAAGGGTGACTAACTTAGTAAGCTTCTAGGAAGAGGGGCCAATGGATGGAGCAGAGGTAGAAGCAATAGAAGGGGAAAGAGCAGGGGGAACATGGGAGGAGGATGGACTATGATGTCAGCACTAGTGTGGGGTGGAACATGAGAAGATGCATCAAAAGGAATAGGAGAATCGGCACGACCAGAGAAGGGGAGAAGAGGAGTTCTATTTGCAGAGAGGGTACCACGACAAGTAGTTCATATGCCATCAACTAAAAAAATTTGCATGTGTTTCGAGGTTAACTTCCCTTACAGGTCATGTTTTGAGAAAAAAATAGCCCTTTCAATGGTTAAATCACTACCGAAGTGTTAAAAGACTTTATTCAATAACATAGCATGGAGAAAGGAGGAATTAAACTTAGAGTGGGACTGAAGCATATCAAAAATAAATAAATATCCAAGGTCAAGTTTCTTACCCTTAACAATGCACCACATGACAAAGATATACATGAAAGTGACATCATCAAATTATTCCAACTTGGGCCGAATGATATGATTAACAATATGATGCAAAATCATCATCTCAGGTTTGAGAGAGTTGGCCTCAAGAGGCTTGAATGGTTCAACCTCTTTGAGTTCAAAAATCTGTTTCATAGCCTCATGAAAAAAGAAATCTTCAATGGTTTGTCTCTTAGGTATACAATAGGCAAAGAGTCTACCCTCGGGAACATTGAGAATTTCATTAAGAATTTTAGAAGTTAACTTGATGTCCACACCATTCACCTAAGTAGTGATGGTATTGTCAGGTATGTTAGAGATTTTGATGTTGGCATAAAAAAGCTTGGTAAGAAACGGGTAGTGGTGGTCACAAATTTGAAGCAAGTTCATCCAACCGAGGTCGGTGACCAATTAGAGAACGTTATCTCTATTGAATCAAAGAATTGAAAATCAATAGAGTGACTGGGGATTACCTTTCGAGTCGCAAAAGAGGCGAAGTTCAAGTTTTTGAATTTGGAATACTGGAACTTGAGGGAGGATGCCATTCCCATGTCTGCCATTGACATCGTTGCCGCCGTTGACTTCGATTTCTGCTTCAATTTTTTCTTCTTCGCTGCCCTATGGCTGGACGGTCCTTCATCGGCGGGGCATTTGCTGCCCTTGCCCATCATCTTTGGAGGCATTATTGGCGAGAAATGAGAGAGAGAGAGAGAGAGAGAGAGAGAAAGACGAAGAGAATGAGATGGGTCGACTCTAGGTTTTGCAGAGGAGTAGAGGAAGAAGGAGACGAACGGTTACTTGGTATCTGAAAAGTTTGAGCACGAAAAGAAGGAAAAACGTCATATGTATAAACTCTATGCAATGTGTCGACACGAATCTCATTTGAGTTGACACGTTTCATGGGACAGTATTCAAAAATATAAATTATGTTGATACATTTTAACATGGTTTCGACACTTTCGATTCATTGAGTCGACACTCCTCACAGGCGAGTCGACACAAATTTTATCAAGAGTAAATATTCGAATCATGTCAACACTATGTAGCTGGGGTGGACACTTTTATCAAAATGTGTTGATACCATATAGTTTTGAGTCAACACTTTCACACATATGTCGAAACCTTTTAGTATTGTGTCGACACCTTTCACACATCAAAATAAAGCAAGAAAAGTATTGAACAAACATTGAACAGACATTGTTAGTATGGCATTTTAACGTCAATTTGGAGCACATAGCATACCACGTTCTCTTATGATATAACATAAGTCTTTCTTTATGATCTCTACAAATTCCAATTCTATATTACCCTTTTGAATATGATCTCTAATGAAATGATGTTTAATCTCAATATACTTTGTTCTAGAATGTTGTATAGAATTCTTGGATATGTTAATAGCACTAGTGTTATCACATTTAATGGGAATATGATCTAAATTTACACCGTAATCTTTTAGTTGTTATTTCATCCAAAAAACTAGTGCACAACAGCTACCAGCTGCAATGTCTTCAGTCTTAGGAGTAGATAAGGCTACTGAGTTCTGTTTCTTGCTAAACCATAATATTAAAGAGTGTCCTAGAAATTGAGATGTTCCACTTGTACTCTTTCTATCAATTTTACAATCGGCAAAGTCTGCATCAGAATAGCTAAATAACTCAAAGGTTATTCCTCTAGGATAGAATAATTCTAGGTTTTGTGTATCTAAGAGGTATCTAAAGATACACTTAACAGCATTCACATGTGATTCTTTAGGATTAACTTGATATCAGCACGCATGCATACACTAAACATGATGTCAGGTCTACTTGCAGTTAAATAAGTAGAGATCCGATCATACCTCTATATCTATTTTCTTCTACTGCTTTACCATTTTCATCCTTGTCAAGCTTTGTTAAGGACACATTGGAGTTTCCATTGGTTTTACACTTTGCATATCAAACCGCTTCAACAAATCTCTTATATGCTTGGATTGATTAATAAAGATTCCTTCTTATGATTGTTTGATTTGAAGTCCAAAAAAATAGTAGAGCTTACCCATCATACTCATTTCAAATTCTCCCTGCATGCACATAGCAAAGTTCTTGCAAAGAGATTTATTAGTTGAGCCAAAGATAATATCATCTACATATATTTGGACAACAAGTATGTTTTTTTCTTGAGACTTGACAAAAAGAGTTGTATTAATTTTTTCTCTTTAAAACTCATTTTTAATTAAGAATTTGTTAAGCCTTTCATTCCAAGCTCTCGGTGCTTGTTTCAAACCATAAAGAGCCTTGGTGAGTTTGTAAATATGGTTTGAAAAATTAAGATTTTCAAAGTCAGGAGGTTGTTTCAGAAAAACTTTGTCCGAAATAAAACCATTTAGAAAGGCACTTTTGACATTCATTTGATAAAATTTGAAATTTTTAAAGCATGCAAAAGCAACAACATCTCAATGACTTCAAGCCTAGCCACAAGAGCAAACATTTCACCAAAATCGATGCATTCTTCTTGATTGTAATCTTATATTACCAATGGAGTTTTGTTTCTAAGAACTACTCCATTCTCATCTATTTTATTTTTAAAAGCCCATTTTGTACCATGATGGAGTGTTCCTTAGGTCTTCGGACTAAAGTCCAAACTTTGTTTCTCTTAAATTGATTTAGATCTTCTTACATAACCAAGATCTAAAATTCATCGTTTTCAGTTTTCTCAGAATATTTTAGTTCTGTCTAGAAAATGAATGCTAAATTACTACAAATATTATGTAGAGATGATCTAGTTTTGATACATTGAGATAAGTCACCAATGATCAAGTCTTTTGGATGACCATAAGCATACCTCCATTCCTTAGGCAAATATAGATTTCCTCGATTTGAAGTACCACTAGCCTGTTGGACCTCATTTTGCTGTGCATTTATGGCTTCCCCATGATTTGGCTCTTCTTGATCTTTGATAAAGATATCTTCAAGACCTTTTTCTATATTAAACCAAGTTATCTTCATAAAATTCTTTAGAAGAGCCGATGTTAACTTCATCAAATGCAACATGAATAGATTCTTCAACAACTAAAATCTTTTTGTTGAAAACTCTATAAGCTTTACTAGATATAGAATATCCTAAAAAAATACATTCATTAGATTTAGCATCGAACTTTTTCAAAGTTCTTTGTTGTTATTCAAAACGAAACATTTGCACCCAAAGGCAAAAAAATAACTAATGTTAGGTTTTCTTTCATTCCATAGCTCATATGGGGTTTTCTTAAGAGAAGCCCAAATCATGGCTCTATTCATGATATAACAAGCTGTATTAACAGTCTCGACCCAAAAGTATCTTAGTATATTATTTTTACAGAGCATGATTTTAGCCTTTTCTTTCAAAGTCCTATTCTTTCTCTCAACAATACCATTTTGTTGAGGGATTTTAGGAGTAAAGAAGTTATGGTCTATACCACTTTCATCACAAAACTTTTTAAAATCTTTGTTTTCAAATTCTCTACCATGATCACTTTTGATACGTGTGATTTGAAAATGCTTTTCATTCTGAATTCTCCGAGATAATTTAGCAAAAGAGGCAAAGGCTTCCTTATGAACTAAGAAAAGTACCCAAGTATATATAGAGAAATCCTCAATAATAACAAAGACATATCTCTTGCCTCTAAGGCTAAGAGTCCTTATTATACTAAATAAGTTCATGTGCAATAGTTGTAAGGGCCTATAAGTTGAAATCACCATTTTGGATTGAAAAGAATTTCTAACTTGTTTGCCTTGTTGACATGCATTACAAACTTTGTCTTTTTAAAATTGATTTAAGGTAATCTAATCACCAATTCCTTTTTCAAAAGTTTTAAAATCAAGTTTATATGAGCATGTCCAAGTCTTCTATGCCACAACTAACTATTATCACTCAAGGTAGCTAGGCACTTTGTGACATTTTTTGAAAGGTCATTTAGATTGAAAGTATAAACATTTTCATGCCTATGACTCTTAAAAGGAATTTTTTTGTCAATTGAGTTTTCAATAACACACTTAAGTATAATCAAAGACAACTTTGTGGCCTTCGTCACAAAGTTGACTTATGCTAAGAAAGTTATGTTTTAAGCCATCAACAAGTAAAATATTTTCAATAAAAGGAAAAAAAATTTTACCAATACAACCAGTTCTTATGATTTTGCCCTTACTATTGTCACCAAATGTCATCAATTCACCATCTTTAAGCTTAAAGGATGCAAACATTGACTTATCACATGTCATGTGTCCATACTCATAACAATGAAAGCAAGTAGCTTTGGAATGATTTAATAATACTTTAACAAAAATGTTACTCAAAAAATTTTGTTTCCTTTTCGATTGGTGTCCAATTTCAACTTTGTCAAAAACACACTTTTGCATTTTAAGAAATTTGTCCAAGTTTTCTTTTCCCAAAGTAAATCTATGCACAATTTTTGTAAGGTCTTCAACCTTTTTATTTAAAACTTAATTTTCATTTTTCCAGGACTAAACTTTTTTTGAAAGCAAACATTTTTCTTCTTTTGAAGCGCTTCAATTTCACAAGATGAGGAAAGAAGTAACTTTTTAAGAATAGCATTCTTAACACCTATTTTTCTTAATTCATCATGTAAATCTTCAAATACAACTTGAAGTTTTTTTAAAGAAAAAGAGTCATCGGTTACCTCATTGTCTTCTTTAGCCATGAGGCAAAAGTTAGTAACTTTATTTTTCTCCTTTTCATCATCGGAGCTGCTATCTTCACTCTCACTCTATACAACCAACATTGCCTTCTTAAATCTCCTCTTGAAGTGCTTTTTGAGTTAGGGACACTCGGCCTTCATATGTTCAGACTTCTTGCGTTTAAAATAAATTATCTCATCTTTCTTGTGATCATTCTTGAATCTGCTTGACTCACCCTTGAACTTGTTAGGCTCTCCTTTATGCCTATTTTTCTTGAAGAATCTCCTTCCTTTTTGTTTTTAACTTCTAAGAAATCTTTTGAACTTTCTTGTAATGAGGACTAGATCTTTATTTTCATCACTAGTGGAATCTTCATCAGATTTATCATCAAGAATGAAAGATTTGAAAGCTATTCATTTCTTCTTTTTGCTATCATCTTCATCATTCATCTTGATATTCATCTCATGACCTTTTGAACTTTCTTGTAATGAGAGCTAGATCTTTATTTTCATCACTAATGGAGTCTTCATCAGATTCATCATCAAGAATGAAAGATTTGAAAGCTATTCATTTCTTCTTTTTGCTATCATCTTCATCATTCATCTTGATATTCA
>JAOTRH010455808.1:0-29566 GCA_034768845.1 Heliamphora exappendiculata | reverse complement strand
TTATTTATATATATTATATATATATATATATATATATATATATATATATATATATACACTTATTATGTTTTCAACAAATATTTACTTGGTAATAGTTATAATATGTTAGCACTAATTGTGTTAAATCAATAATATCCAATTAAGTTTTATTTTTTTCTCTAATTTTATTATATAATTATTTTAAATTAATTATACTCAAACACACGTTAAAATATTTGACTTAAAAATTGTCTACCTTTTTAATTTTGTTCTATATCAAATAAATTTACTTAAATTACATATATGCAAGTAAATATATATTTCAAATATACATGAAAATAAGACAAATATATATAGGTACACTAAATATGACTTAACAAATAAAGAGAATGAACGTGGCAAAATCGTCAAACCCTAAACAAGTTGTTACTGATTACTTTTATTCCTATTAATTTATTTCTTTTTTAATTCATATTCATTTGAAGTATTTATCATATGTCAATTAGTATTGACATAAATCCTTCATATCCAATTAAATTTGAAAAGCATATAATTAATATTAAATTAACTTGGTATATACTAATACTACCTAATTTTGCTATATAACAATACTAATTGCCTTAAATCAGGAAACATATATTGTCAATTCAGTTCATACATATATATATATATATATTAATTGGATATAATTTATGCATATTTTTTTTAATATACATTTGAACAAAGCATTCAGTTTGAACTATTTTTGCACATACAATCAAAGGTTCATCATTGTTTAACTCTTCAAGGTATGTACTTGCATTATTTTTGGTCGACACGCTTTATATGGACGCGGTTATTTAATTGTTTATGATTTAAATGAAATTAAAAATATTTGTATATTTAATTTATTATTTTCTATTTTACTTTTTTGATAGACCTTCACATAATTAAAAATATTTAACAATTATATTATAATAGTATATTTAGTTGTGTATATATAGCACGGGTTTACTGCTAGCATTGGCCCCGCTTGGGTAACTTGTTTATTTGTTTATTGACAAATAAGTAAAAACATAAATAAGTAACTTTATTTGGCTCAATCGGCTTATTTGTTTTGTTTGGGAGAATACTTATTTATTTGCTTATTTTGATTTATTTGTAATTTATTTTGGCATATTAATTTATTTGCTTATTGACTTAAATTTTATTTATGTGGCCAACCAAACAAAATTACTTGTTAGACTACTTATAAGCCAAATAAATCAATAAATTATTTATCGGAACAGAACAATTATATATATACACATGCACAACTTGCCGATTGACAAAAGCATATTGAATCCTTTTCATTTTCTAAATAAATAGCGAACTCTTTCTTTTTGTTTTGTAGTGTATACAGTGGTTGAGTTGTGCCATTCAAATTATAAAATTTATCAAAATGATCATTTATGCAAAAAAATAAAATTATTCGAAAAATGGCAGCTAAACAGTTTGATCACATTAATATATATATATATATATGGTCTATTCTAAAAACTAGACACGTCTTCTATTTTTTTTAAGACAAATGTATTCTAATTACGTATTTATCGATGTCTAACCACTTTAATTGATTTTTTATATGTATAACTTTTTAAATAAAATCTATAATTTGGACCGTCTAAATCATTAAAACAGGCAATCGTAAACATTATAAAGTAGACAATTACAGTCTGAGTCATCACGCCTAGAAAAGAGTTGCTACGCCTAATTGTCCCCTCCACCCGTTCTATCTAGCAAAAATAAAATGAAAATGAAAATTTTCTTCGCTTATTTTAAAATTAAAGAGGTGTTGTAGCCATTTTTAAATGGTTTTTATAAAATATACATTTCTTTCTGTCATGGTTTTTCCATACGTTGTTCTCAACAAAAAGAAGCCATCTTTATCAAGTTAAAGGCTATGTTGCCTCGTTGGGTTGGTTAAGATGTCACTTATTATATTTCTCTTTCCGGGATCTTGAAATGATTATGAAAATATTAAGAGAAGAAAATAAAGTAAAAAAAAAAAGAAAGATTATTATTATTATTATTTTAAATACATTTGTGTTTGGTTTAATATTTTGTATATAGTAGTTTTTTTTTTTGCCTTTAGTCATTTTTTTAGTGTTAGCTAACTATATTTTTTAAAATTTCTCTCGAGAAATCTAAAAAAAAAATAGTAATAAAATTTTAAATAAGATGAAGAAAATTACTTACTAGCCGTTTAGTGATCTTTATTGAACGTCGTTATATTTTTTTCACAAAAAAATCAATTTCTCAAAAATGCCAAACAGGGATTTAAAGAGTAAAAAATAAGAATATCGTGCGTACGTGTGTATGTGTATATCAATATTTTAAACTTTTGTAAAGAAATTTACAAATTTACTTTAAAAATGTGACTAATATAAACTGCATAAATAATAAATAAACAATTATGTCTGAAAACACGTATATTCGAAAGAAAAAAAAATTGAGACGGTGGAAGAATAAAAACCATGTGCATTCCCAGGTTTGGTATGACATTCTCAATAAATAAAAAACAAATATTTCACGTTATGATATAGAAAATAGGGATGATGCTACAAACATACTGAACAAATAAATAAAATCATTTTCTAAAAAAATCATTAAAGGCAAAAAACAAAATTAGACGAAAAAGATAGGATAGAATATTTATTTATTCATTTTGGGCCGATCTATAATGGATTCTCATTACATTTGATTAATTTCTTGTAAATCTTAGATTTATCTAGTCAAAAGAATTCAAAACACTAATAATAATTATCAAATGTTGAAAAAATTAAGTTTGTGTTTGGACTAGCTTTTTTAGTGACTTTTAGGTTTTTTAATTTTTTTGTAAAAAATTAGGTGTCAAATCATGTAGAAAAAACTAAAAAAAAGACGAAAAATACCTAATAAACCAAACAAGTTGGCTTTTTGTGGCTTTTAAGCCACAAAACCTAAAAAATAAACTAGTCCAAACACATGCTAAAATAAACAATAATATGGGTGATTAGTACTATTGAAACGGATAAATTATAAATTGTAACTTGTAGTAGAATTTAAGTGTGTTTGGTACATATGTTAGCTTTTGTGGAGATTTTTAGACAAATTTTTAAAATAAAATTTGATTGGGCAGTGAAAAAACTCACGTAGGTTACGATCCACTTAAAACAAATAAAGAATAAAAACAACTACAAAAATAATACAAGATATACATAATTCGGCTGACTACTTACACGAGAGAATAAGAAAGAATAATTCACTATTATCAATGAAGATTAAAAGAAACTAATTATACACTTTCTGATATCTAAATCTGAACATCATTCTAGTGTATTTGAGTCTCTTTTTACACTTTTTGGCCTCAACTTGAGTCTCTGTGGTGTATTCTCACATTCTGCCCATTTATCTTTGTGTCTTAGGATTTTTAGTACTTAAACCCCCCATTTATATAAGTTTCAAATGAATTCCAATTGAAATCCAACTTAATAAACTTATTGTCAAAAAAGATAACCAACGAAATTTTCATGTCATTTAGAAAATTCAATATTATTTAGTTTTCTTATCCTTTAATATCACTGATTGATTAAGAATTTTTAAATTTAATACTTACAAATTTGATCTACCAGAATCATATTCGAGTCAATCTCAACAATTTTCACATTGAATCGAATTTTTGAACTATCTTGAAAATCTACTAGTCGCCTCGTCTTACACAACTTTAATTCACAGGTATAAATACTCCGCCCTCTCTAATCATCAACTTGAATGAACTTGAACTTCACATCGACTACTGCTTTCTTGTCTGATGTACTGTTCTTGAACTTCACCACATATACCGGAGATCTGAGCCGTTGTTGCTGGATTTCGCCTGTATATTAGTGGTAATTCTACCTACCACCACGTTTACTACTAGTTTGTAGAGATTTCTAACATGGTATTTTTTTTATCTTTATTGCAATTCAGTAATTAAGTTAATAACCAGAAGCTCAGACATCACATATTGGGAATTTTAAGCACAAATTGTCAAAATAAGAGATCTGACTAGGAAACGAAAAAATCTACGTAAACTACGATCAACACAAAATAAATAAAAAATAAAAACAACCACTAGAAAAATACAAGATATACGTTGTTTGGCTGGTTGTTTACTTCCACGAGAGAACAAGAAGGAATAATCCACTATTATTAAATAAGGATTACAATAACTAACTCTACACTCTCTAATCTTTAAATTTGAGCTTCACTCAAATGTATCTGAGTTTCTCTTTACAATCTCTAGTATCAACCTAAGACTCTCTGGTGTATCCTCACATTCTACCTCTCTATATTTTGTCTTAAAGTTTCTGGTGCTTAAATCCCCTTTATATAAGTTTCAAAGTAATTTCAATTTAACTCCAACTCAATAAATCGGTTGCCAAAAGAAATTAGCAACGTGATTCTCATGTCATTTAAGAAACTCAATAACATTTAGTTTTCTTATCCTTCAATACTACCGATTGATTAAGAATTTTCAAATTTGATATTTACAAATTTGATCTACCGGGATCGAATTTGAGTCAATCCCAACAGCTTCTAACTAAAATAGAAAAAAGAGTAATCATAACTTGTAACAGAAGTTATGAATGTTTAAAAAAATATAATTTATTAATAAAATTAATAGTAAAAAATTAAAAATTAACTCAAAAAGCTCAGCCAAACACCCCATGATCTTTTCAAAAACTTGTTTAAAAGCTGAAGTCAAATGCCCTAAAACATGGGTGAAATTTTGAAAACTTAGGGGTGGTTACATTTTAGAAAGTATGTGTACTCTTGGAATTTTTGTGATTAATTAAGAATTGGATATGCGCCTCTTCATTTCTCATAGAAAGGGAGAGATATGCCTGTCTATTTAATAATATCTATGCTAGTTTAGTTTGATGATTTGAATTGTTAATGTTATACAATTTATTAAAAAAATTGTATTTATAAAAAATTAAGTTAATTAAATATTAATAATTCATATATAGTCGAATTACATTTATCTTTAAAAAATTAAATATATATATAATTTTGAGAATAAATCATATTTTTTTAAAAACAAATGTAATCCAACTACCTAGTTTTTGATCTCTTTATTAACTTATTTTCTTATATGAATAATCTTTTAATATGCTTAGAATTTAAATTATTATCAGAAGCCTACTTTAAACAATTTATAATAGTTTTTTAGGTTGTAAATATTAATTTTCTAAACTAATAAACTTTGAAGTCAACAAAAATCAAATGTCTCGTTTAATGCAACAGATACCTTATTTTGGAATGAAGAATACTACCAGGTCTAGTTTGTCTTTCAGTACAATATTCTATAAATAAATTTTAAATTTAAATAAATAATCGCTATTCACTTATATCACATAAATTTGATTATTTAATGTTTCATAACAAATTGAACATAGTTCTTTAAATTTTTAGTTTTATTTTTTTTTAAATGTAGATAATTCTTAAATTTACTAAATTCTTAATTATAAACAGAAAAAAGTATTTCTGGTTGTTTTGTAAATAATTGAGTTGTTTGGGATAATTGCTTATTTGGTTATTTTAGTTGGCTTATTTATGTTTTTTAGTGAACATTTTTAATCATTTAATCAAACTATTATACTTTTTGATTATTTTCATCGATGTGAGCCAAAAAGTAATTTTTTTACCAAAATATAAAAAAAGATTTAGAAAAAATAAAAATAAGCCAACAAGTAAAATTTTATTTTTGCTTATTTTCTTCTTTAGTGAATTTTTGTATCTTTTGATAAAAAATTTTATTTTATTGATTCATCTTATGGAACGATTCAAAAAAGTAGGTAAATTTGTTATTTCTTCATGTCTTTTATCATTTCATTTCGACCGATCATCCATATCCTTTGTTACTATCATCAATATACAACTTCGACGACCACCTCATATAACCATATCTTCCATAGAACGCCACATTTACCAAGCATCCTTCCTATGGGTCGGCACATCCACCCATCCCTTCCTCCATTGATTGCCATCTCCACTTATCTTTGATAATTACCATTATTGTCGCTATCTTCTGTCACAACTTTTACTCTCCGCTTATCACCTTTAACTACGCTTGCTCTCTCAACCTATCCATCTCCACCAACAAATCAGTGTCAATTGTCACTCGCCGGTGTCTTTCATGAGTTTTCATATCTAGTTCTATGTCTCTTATGCACTAGTCAACACCTCCATATGTAACCTTTCGCTATTCGTAATCATTTTCAATCACCAATCACCTTTACCCACCATTATTCGTCACCATCGTTGTTAATTTTTGTGGCCAATCATTTATCGTTGACTTCGCTAACCTCTCTGTACACTACATTAGGTCATTAGTGACCATTTTACCAATTCTTTTACCTTCAAGCTTTAAAACTTCACCATCATCGATTGCCCAAATCATTTTCAATCGTCACTGTTTACCACTATCGATCTCTCTATACACTACATTAGGTTATTAGTGACCATTTTACCAACTCTTTTACCTTCAAGCTTTGAAACTTCACCATCATCGATCGTCCAAATCATTTTCAATCGCCACTGGCCCGCTGCTTACCCCTATCAATTGCATGGCTCACTTTTGTTAGTGACAATCATAGATGGAATCAAATGGAGACAAATGAGGGCTACCGCCTTTTTCAAATTTTAAAAAGACTAACTATTATAATACTATTAGTTCATAATATTTCAAAATTTTATAGGTTCGTCCCTCTTAAATTTTTTTTGAAAACTTAATATATGATCTTTTAAGAATTTATAAGAATAATTTATTCTTCCTAAATTAAAATTTTGCGTTCGTCTCTAGCGACAATGCTCTTGGATGACTTTTCTCTCCACAAGTAGCTCTATCCAATTGCCTTTTACTTGTTTTAAAATAAAATTTAATATAAATATGTATTTGTCCAAAGTGATATGTATTTTTAAAAAAAGAAATATTAAACAAAATATATTTTTATTTCTTATATACCAAAAACAAAATACTGTAAATTTTAATAAATGGGGACTAAAATTTCAATTCAGCCATCGTTTGGCAATCGGCTTAAAGTTGATTTTTTTGTGTGCATAAAAGCCTAAAAAATCAAAAAAATCTCAATTTTCAACTCAAAAGGCTTTTAGTCTTTTTTACCTTTTTACATATTTTTTTATATATTTTTAAAAAATATCATAACTTTTATTATATACATCTATTTTTTGTGAAAATTATATTTTTAAAATATATTTGTCAAAATCTATCAAACAAGATCTATATTAAATATTAAATTATCTAAAAATAAATTTTAAAAAATTATAACAAGTTTAACTAAATCTTTTTACCTTTTGACTTAAAAATCACTTATATCCCAACCAAACAAATTTTTATGTTTTTAGCTTAATTGGCTTTAGCCAAAAAAAACTCAGTTTAAAATCAATTTTATTTATGTATTTTTGGGGTCCAAAAGAATAAATTGGGTTTTAAAGGGAACAGGGAGAGCACTGACGCAGGGGTTGAGAACACTTTAGAAAAAGATTGAACGTCTAAAGAATCTTTTATAGTATTTCTATATTCGTACTTTGAAGGTTCCGTTTGGCTTCTATCAAGCATTTGCATTGTGTTTTATACAAAGTACAATCGACTTTTTTTTCCGCTTACTTGATTGGTTCACCTTTTGCTTCGGACATAGCTTTTGATTTCGAGAAAGTCGAAATTTAGCATATGTTTATAATTAATTTCTAAAAAGTTTATTTTTTAAAAAAATTAGTTTTTTATAAAAAAAATTTTATTGAGCAAAAAATTAAAGTAGTAGTGTTTAGTATTGCTAAAATTAATAATTTATAAATTGTAGATTGTAACTTGTAGTAAAAGTTGTGAGCGTTTACTAAATATTATAATTTATAATTTAAAAAATAATTGTAAGTCGTAACAGAAGTTGTAGCTGTTTAAAAAAATCATAATTTATAATTAAAACTAGTAACAAAAAATTAAAAACAACTAGTAATAATTTTGCCAAACACCCTGAAAGTATTTAAGACATTTTTTTAAGGATAACTTTTATTTTTTTTGGGGTTCAAATGTGTAATTCGTTCTTATATTTTATTTTTAAATTTTAGTATTTAAAGTATTGACATGTTTTTTTTTTTTTTATAATTTCTTTACTCAATGAAAAAATGAGAGTATTGGGAATGTATATAGATGTTCTTTTCTAGGAAACAAATAAAAAAGTTCATTTAACTTTTTATAAAAGTTAAACGGTATAGTTTAAAGCTATTATTTTTTTTTTGCGTAAAAAAAATTAACTTTTTAAATAGTCCAAGCCTAAGAAACCAGTGTTCGAACTTAGAAGAAATCAACTAATTTTAATGAAATGGGGGAGGATTTAATTTGTTATTCTGAGGGTCATATTTACAATGTAATTAAATTGTTTATTTTGAATTTTAATTTTTTTCATATTTATTTTTTTTGACTTTAAAAAAGAGATATTTGATTTTTGGCGGGGGGGCTTCTTTCAAACTGGACAAATTCATTGCACATTTTGTGGGTTTATCTCGAGCTCAATTTTGTGTTTTAAATTGTTTATTTAATTAAATTAATTTTTAAAATATTTATATAAATACTCTGTTGATCAAACATTGAAAGTTACATATCAAGTCATATTTAATTTTTAAAAAATAATCCAACTTATTTCAAAGTTATATTTATCACTTTTTTTTTATGAATGTGATTTGATTATATGTTTATCCATTCCATTGATTATATTAGTATTCTCAATAAGTTATAACAAAATGATTCTCATCAAAAAAAAAATTTGTTGCATCCACATGAAATTTCAGTTTAATGATTTAAATTATTTATTTTATATGTTTTGCTGGTAAATTGTTTATATAAATAATTAATTTGAGTGGATATTTTTATTTTTTATTTATGACGGAGGAATTATTTTAAGATAAGGTCCTTTGGATCCACCCTAAAGCGTGAATTTCTAAATATCTGTAATTTCTCATAAATTAAAAATATCGATTAAATCAGGATATTTTTATCGGGAATCGAAAACAAAATCTTCGAACTTACAGTTGATTTTAGTAATAACCTTAAATCACTGAGCTACTATAGCAGGTTGATTTGAGCGAATATTATTAATTATTTATATATATATAGTAATTAAAAATAAATAACAAATAAATTGCACCATTTATTTTCTTATAATATTGATGAGAGTGAGAGGATATAATATAAGAAAAACTTATTTTGATAAGAAATTATGATTAAATAGATGAAAGAAAAACAAAAGTGAAAAAAAAGATAGATAAAAAAAAGATTAGACATTGGAAGCTACATACCGAATCACATTCATTTTTTTTAAGTGAAAAAAATAAGATTACTTTGAACATTTTAAGATTATTTAGTTTTTTTATAAATAATTCAAAAAATTTTAAAACTTAAAAAAAAAAAGAAAAAAAAGAGAGCTGGGTTTGTGTTTTGACTGCTTTTTTTAAAATTTTTTGATTTTTTGACTTTTTGTTTTTATAAAAAAGTTAATATAAAAATATGTAGAAAAAATTAACTAAGGCCAAACAAGTAAACTTTTTAAAAAAATTTTAAGTAAAAAATTTTTAAAAAAAAATTAAACTAAACATAAGAATATTATTATTCAATTAATTTAATTATTTTGTAAATAATTCTTATAAAAGAGTCTATAAAATGAATACCGGGTGGTCCGGGTCCCAGATTTTAATATCTGCCGAGAAAATCTAATCAATCAGGCGGAATTTGTCCATAAAACACGTGGCGTTCGCCCAGACCGTTTTGCCCATAGGATATTGACAAGGTCCCACAGTCGAGCGTTCATCGTATCAAACTCGATTTAGGGCATGTTTGTAATGTATAAAAAGTTTTGACTTTTAAGATGTTAATTCTTTTTTAAAAAAAAAAAAAAGAGAAAAAAAGTTAGGTTGTCTGATATAATTTTTTATAGTAAATTTTTTTTATTAAAAATATTTAATATATTTTTATTTTTATTTTTAAATTATAGTATTTGAGATATTAGCACGATTTTTTTAATTTTTATGAAAGGGTTGAATTTTTTAATTAAAGATATTATAGTAATTTTATTTTTAAAAAGTTCATAGTGTTTGAGATGATAGAATTTTAACAAATTATTTTTATTTCAAAATGAAATTAAATATTTAATTCAAATTATTAATAGAAAAATTTACAGAAACATCTCATACATTATTCCCGTATATTACTTAACCTCTGAATTAAAAACCTATACAAAGTGGCCCCCTAACTATTTGTTTGAATTAAAAATATGTATAAAATAATACAAAAAATAGTATAAGGGACCACTTTGTACGAATTTTAACTCAGAGAGTTAAGTGATATATAAGAATAGTGTAGGTAGTGTTCTTGTAATTTTTTCTTATTAATATTCAATCAAATAGAATATTTTTAAAATTTCTCAAGAAGGTTTTTAAAATAAAACCTATTATTATCCAAGAAGGTTTTTAAAATTTCTCAAGAAGGTTTGACCTATTGTATAAAATAAAATTTAATTATCCATCTATTACTTGACTAAGAATATTATATTTATTATTTTAGATACTAAATATTGTAACTGCTAATTGGTAATAAGCTATTTGGCTCATAATGCTTCATAATGATTTGTATTATTATTATTTGTCTGTTGGTTTTTTGAGGTTTTTGCTGGTATGCCAATATATGTACATGGACATGAAGGTAAAAAGGTGTGAACAAATTTTTTTTTTGAATAACCATAGTATATTTGAGTACCCTAAATGAGATATTAGTATTATATATTGAGTATTTGTTTGATCTTGGACGATTATTAGATTTGTTCTTTTAACATTTTTATATTTATGAGTATATGTTTGTAAAAAAGCAATAGTTAAATTTGAGAGAATAGGACGTTATAATTTAAGCTATCGAGTCAAGTACTCTAGGAGGTAAAAATTTATTTTTTAAGGACAGTTAAATGTCTCACGTTTTTGTTGATTAGTTTTTTATTCTTGATGTATTTTATTTTTACATAATTATTTATTTTTAATATTTATTTTGGTTGAATTATTCGAATTTATAGTAAAGAATAATATTAATCTCTTCAAAATTTTCAACATGAGATGTGTATAGTTTTTTTTCTTAAATTAAGAAAAGAAGAAAAAAGTTAGTTAATTTTGTAAAAAATCAAACAGTATAACTAAAAATATGGTTTTTTATATAAAAAAAATCAACTTTTTTTGAAAAACAAAACAGGGGTTTCCGAATAAGACTACAGATTAAAGGGTTGTTCGTGGGTGGAAACGCTGTAGCTTGTTTTTACATGGGAACCACAAAACGACTGAAATGTGTAATTTATAATTTTAATCTTTTGCTTAGAATGCTTTATATCAGAGATTTATTTTTTTTTAAAAATAAAAATAACAGAAGTTTGATTTTTTTTTTATAATAATCTTTTTATTTTTATTATAGCATCTAATATGATATTATTTTTTGTTTTTAAATGATAGTGTTGAAATATTTAGCATTTTTTTTGTTTTATGGGAGGTTGAATTTTTAAATTAACTGTATTATAATTATTTTACTTAAAAAAAAATAAAATAATTGAAATATAAATATATATTTCATTGAAAAAAATAAAAAAAAATAGTGACTAGATACACTTACAACTTAAAAACTAGTATTTCACAATACAAAAAGATAATTACGGTCCACTTGGTTGTGTCTTTAAAAATTGTAATTTAAATTTTATTTTTAAAAAATAAATTTGAAAATTATTTATTAATATTTAAAAAAAATTACATTTGGTTTACTATTTTCAAAAATTAAACCCAAACCCAAACCTCCAAACCCAAACCCTAACTCTAACGCCGGCGACACCCAAACCCAAAACTCGTGCCGCCGCCGGCGAGTGCCAGAAAACTTATTTGCGACGATGGCAGCGATGGTGGTAGCTTAGAGAGTATTAGACTCCCTTGACAATGATGATTTGTGTTTGATTTTGTCAGAAAAATTCCTCGCGATGACGACGGCTCCGATAGTAGTAGCTCGGTGACGACGATAACAGGCCGGCGACAATGGTGGATGCTCGACGGCAGCGGCGGCGAAACTTGAAACCCTAGCTGACGACGACAACGACGACAATTTCGAATTGCGAGAAAAGGTTGCGACGTGGACGACTCATTCGACGGCAAAGAAAGCTCACGAAGACAACGGCAACCTTGACAGCAAATAAAGCTCACGACGACGACGACGACGACGACGAATTTGAACGGCGACGACCACAACTTCGAATGACGACGACGACGACGACGAAGAAAGATTCCTTGTGTTTGGGTGTTGCCAAATAAGAGCTTAGAGATTGAGTTTACAATATAGATGAGTGATTAATACACGTGAGTATAATCTCACATGAACTGAGTATATTATATAAATATATTAATTAAACATAACACATAAACATTAAAATATAAAGTTATTTTTAGAGTATCATGTAGGATTATTTTGGTGATATTTTTAATAAATAAGAATGCGTGTTGCATGTTAAGTGACTCATTGTCTTCTTTTTATTTTATAAAGTTGTGTTTATATTATTTTGTGCAAATTATTTTTGACTATATAATTAAATAAATGCACAATATAAATAATATTATATGATACTAATAGCCTATTTGGGATAATTTTTATGCCGATTTTTTTTATAGAAATAACTAGCTTTTGCCTATTTGGGATAACTTTTAAATCGGCATTTTTGCAAAATAAATCAAATTTTAAATTATTCTATTTGATTTTTAAAAAAAATTTAACTTTTCTCTATCTCCTAATTTAAAAAAAAGTAAATATATATCCCAAATATCCTATTAATTTTTCAGACAAAATTACTATAATACTCTTATATAAAAAGATAATCATTCTCACAAAAATAAAAAAAATCATGATAATATTTTAAATATTACAATTTAAAAATAAAAATATTTTATACTTTTTAACAAAAAAATAAAAAATTTACTACAAATATAATTCTAAATAATTTAACTTAATATTTTTAAAAAAAAAAAATTAATCCTCTTTAAAATTATATTTTTTAGAATCATATACACCCGGAAGATAATTTATCGTAACTGACGGTCGACACGTGTCTAAGTTTGTCGGTTTGATAAATCCGCCTTACGAGATACGACAAAATCCAAAGCGAAAGATGGGATGGGGATTAGAGGAAGAAAAAATAAATAAAAAGGTCTCTGAGGGGTCAGACAAAAAACATGCCGTCACGCGTTTTCCGCTAAAAGACAAAACACGTGTCGTATGTCCAGCGTGGCAGCATCCGGGGGGCTGGTGAGGGAGGAGGGGTAGTTTGGTCAATTTAGCTTGGGAAAAAAAAAGTCGCCACGTGCCTTAGCGTCGGCCTCACGCAGGCAAATTTTTATTTGTCTTTCTGTCCTTTCTCTTGTTTCCCTTTCGAGAAATCTAACGGGGTGTGGCTACGAAAAATGTCAGCTTTTGCTATTTCCAGAAATTCTTCTTGTCAAAATTTAAATATTTTATTTGAATTTAATCATCCACGGGTAAAAATTATGTAAAACAAGGCCCTGTTTGGACTAAAACTCATAATTTTTGCTTATTATTTTTTAAAATTTTTTGCACCTTTTGATTAAAATTAAATTTTCTCAAATCTTCCTATTTATATGAACAAGAAAAATAAAAATAAAAATTGATCTAAATATTAAAAAATTTACTATAAACAAAAACAAGCAACAAAAATTTAGTTTATGGCTTATTTCGTATTCGTTTGACAATTTGATTTTAAACTGGTCTTTGACTTTAAACAAAAAAATTAAAAATTCATTTGGTTAAAAAATTAATAAATTTTAAGCAACCAAAAAAGCTAAATAAGTCGGGTGTGAAATTTTAAAATTGTCTTT
Organism: Heliamphora exappendiculata; assembly: GCA_034768845.1. Taxonomy (NCBI): domain Eukaryota; kingdom Viridiplantae; phylum Streptophyta; class Magnoliopsida; order Ericales; family Sarraceniaceae; genus Heliamphora; species Heliamphora exappendiculata. The sequence goes on along the minus strand of JAOTRH010455808.1, from coordinate 15,631 downwards.
CAATCTAAATGAGGTTTTGCCAAACAAAAAAATTAAAAAATTAAAAAATCAAAAAGTAAAATAACCAAAAATCCAAAAAAAAAAATAAAAATTATTATTAAAAAAGATAAAAAGCCAAAAAATCCAATAAAATAAAAATTAATAGTTGAAAAATGAAAGTTTTGATTGTTTGAGTTTTAAGCTAAAAAATTCAAAAAATCAATTTTAAGTCGATTTTTCAAACGAGGGCTTTGACTAATTTTTGTCATTCAAAACATTGATAAAAAAATTATTTATCAATTCGTCAAGTCAAAAAATATATTATAATTTGACTAAATGACAAATTTTTTTATTAAATACAAAAAATAAATTAAATAAAATAAGCCAAACAAATTATTATTCCAAATAGGCCCAAAATATAAACGGTAAATAATGTGTAAAGTGTATTAATATTTATAAAATAATAAAATTTACTTTAGAGATAGTGTTTGGCTAAGTTATTGAAAATAATTTAAAATTTTTTACTATAAATTTTAGTTATAAATTATAAATTTTTTTGACATTTATAAATTTATATTATAAATTATAACAATTTTACTTACATAAATAACTAACTTTAACTATAAATTAATATATTTTTTGAACACTTATCGAAATTGGCCAAGCAAAGCCGTCTAAGCCGATAAAGCGGCTCGTATACCTAACCACCACTCACCTCAATTACATATTAATTTGATTTTCTTCACCGCTTGAAGGTGAAGCCGCCTCTTTTGTACTGCAAAGAGCGCGTACCCTTCTCTTAACTTCTTTTATTTTTCTTAAGAACGAGGACTATGGCTTGACCTTGGAGGAAGAACTTGAGCAAATTTTGCTTATTACTCTCACCGTCAACTCAAGATTATAAACAGGTAAAGCGCAAAAACTGATTTGTCCACGGCTAAAATGACTGTTTGGAATATTTTAAAAGTTTAGCTTTTAAGAGTTATAATTTTTTTTAAAAAAAAAAAAGAAAGAGAAAAAATTTAAATTGTTTGGAATAATTTTTTATTGTAGTTTTTTTATTTTTTTATTTTTTATTAAAATATTTAAAATATTTTTACTTTTAGTTTTTAATTTATAATATTTGAAATATTGGTACGATTTTTTATTTTTTTGTTTTTTTTTTAGTATGATTGATTTTTTAAAGTAAAATTATTACAGTATTTTTTTTTACAAAAAGTTAAGAGTGTTTAGAATATGTATTGACATTTTTTTCTTAAAATGAAATATAGAAAATTAATTAAGTTTTTTTATAAAAAAAAATTAGTTAGCTTTAGATAAATATATTTGGGATTTTATATTACCATTCTTCTCTTTCTTTTTCTTTCTTTCTTTCTTTCTTTTTTGTATAAACTACACTATAAAATTCGTTGTAGTGTCTAAATGTACATATGACTTGCTTTTCAATGTGTACTAATATACAAATTTTAAAATGTATTTATAAGAAAGTAGGGTGAAAGTACTATTTTTCATATATTTCACATATTTTAGGATTAATTGGACACGGTAAATATATGTGGATATATATAAGTTGTGTATATATTTTATTTTAATAATAAAATATATATAGTGATTTATCCAAATTTTTTGATGAATAATTATATTCGTTAATATGGTATCTAAATATTTTTATTTCTTGTAGTATAAATATCATTTCACATAATATCAAATTTCATTATCAAATATAATTTGTCACAAATAACAATGCTATCATTTTCTGTAATAAAATTATCATATCATCATTTGCTCATTTTCTGTATTAAAATTCTCATAACGAAAATTATCATATTCTTATTTTTTATAATAAAATTCTCATTCGTGTTGCACAATTATCATAGTATATTAACATATTCTCATTTTGTGTAGGACAATTATCTTATCATATTAATATATTTTTATTTTCGAGTAGCATAGTAACATCAAATTTTATTTCATCAACTAAATATTCCTATTATCATAAAGGAAAATTTTAATTCAATAATTTATTCTCAATTTATAGTTCTCCTGCACATTGTCCTCATTTCATCATCCAAGTATTTCATATGCAAATGTAGTATTCTCATTTTATATAAATAAATTCTCATTTCAAATAACAACGTTATCATTTTCTGCAACAAACTTTTTTATTCACATATAAGTATAAAGTATAAGCATAAAAAATAGAAGTTTTAGATGGTTACACTTTTAACTTTTCAACAAACAAAAAATCATCCAACATCATACAACAAGCCCACCAATCATTTATGGAAAGCCTAAAAATATATATAAACTAGGAAACGATTAATTCATGCAATACACTGATCTTTAAATAAGTAAGAATTGTTATTTTCTAAAGTAGTTTTGCTCCAAAGTTTCAAAAATAACAACAAATATCAAAATTTGTGTAATAAAAATGGTTTCGACTGAACTTGTAATACAATATGATTCCATTTATTTAGGAGTCTGTATTACCATAAACCAAACATTCAAACATAATCAAGTGGCTGAGATTCAAATTGGATATCCTACCATATAAAGCTTATGATTTTTGGACTGTACTACCATAACTTATTGAAGCAAAAACAAAATCATGAGATATCCTTCCATTTGAACTAAAAAGAGTAAAAAAAAAAATTTCATAAATAATCTTTACTAGAGAATGTAGCATTTCCATAAAATATGTCGAGCAATAAATGTTATTATTTTTTATAAAAAAATATTTTGAAGGTATAAAAGTCTTTAAAAATATTAAAAGGACCTAATGAAAAAACAGTTTATTACATAGGATTGATCCTAAAATAAGTAGTCAAAATAGGACCCTAAACTAATTAATTCTTAAAAAATATGATTGGATGTTTACTTCTAGCTAAATAAAAAAAACAAATATAATTTTTCTAATCCTAAAGCAACAAATATAATTTTTTTATTTGAAATTATAAATTTTCATCTCTAATAAATATTTGTATCTTTTACTTGAACTCATAATCAAATTTCTTAATTTATAATTAATAAGTTTACAATTTCAATTATATCAAATACTCTCTTGACTATGTAGATTCTACGTGAAAAGTGTTAAGACGTAGACAAATGTGTAATTTATACTATATTAGAGCAAGCATGTGCTGCAGTGAATAATTTTTTTTTTCTTTTAGAAATGGTATTACCTTTTGAATATCATTGGACTAAGGTTAAAATTATAATTCTACTGATATTTAAAAGATGAAACAAAGTTAAGATAACTTTAAATTTTCAAAAACAATATATATATATATATCAAAAAGTATCACATAAAAAAAGAGGGGAAAAAATAAAATTCAGGCTTAGAGTATTATTAGTAATTAAAATATTTTATAATCAGTTGGTCAAATTTTTGAATGAAGCATAAATATATAATTTATAGAAAATAGTTTCGATATTAATCTATTAACTCCCTGAAAAATATTAATTTTATTACATAGTTTATTCTCTCAAACAAATCCATAATATGAAATTTATCCCTCAACCACTACTAATCACATCTTATTAATATTCACAATTAATTCAATCCTATTTGTCTTATACTAGTAATTAAACATAGTATTCTTAGTTAAAAAGAAATCATAATTTAATGCGTTATTTCGCTCAAACTTTAAGTTTGTCATTTTTCAAAATCTATATCTATACTATATATTATAGTAAAGCATTGTGTATTCTATGAGTTTTAAAGTGTTAATGCTATTTTTTCAAAATTTTAAAATTTAAATTATAAAAAAAACACATGCCATTAAAGTATTGGATGTTTATTAATATGGTAGTATTTTTTTATATTTAATAGTAACTCTTTTAAGTATGTTATATAAAAACCAAATTAATACCGTAATTAATTTATTGATTGATCCCTTATTTTTGAATATTTCTTACATCATGGTCATTCTAAAAATGATTATACTAAAATTAAATTAAAATTTTAACATTTATAATAAAAAAATATGTTAATAAATTAATAGATCATAATTTTTAGATTTTAAGAATTTCTTTCAATTAATTATGACACATTTTTTTTTTATAAATTTGACAATATGTGCTTTGAAAAGTTCATTGATGTTTGTTATTTTCCATTCTTAGATACCATTTATTATTTGAAAATATAATAATTTAATTGTCACGACCCAACCCTATATAAAGGATATGTGACCGGCTAATGGGTCCTAGCTCACCCGAGACCAAATTATTCAACTAGTTTAGAGATTTATAAAACACTATTTAAAAAAAATTAAAGGAAAAAAATATGCAAAAGCTCAAAATTTTTCAAACATATCCCAGAGCTAATTATGTGATACAACCAAAAATAATATTGCAAGTATTCGTACCCTAAGCCTTCAACACAAGCTTACAAAAAACAAAAAAACTATACAGTAACATAAGTATACATGCCAAAAACAAATTGCAGTTTAATGCTCAAAAAGCTAGAGTTGCACCAGACATTAAATATTATCAAAAATTAGCTTATCAGCTCTTGAAAAAATTTAAACCATGTCATAAGCACAAAACTTGTATGAGTCTTTCAGATACTAAATTACAAGTGTTACCATTAATTCATACTTTTTAAAAGAATTTGTTCAAATCTCATTTTTTAATTTTCAAGTATCAACGGTAACCAATAGAATTATTTTTAGTTCTAAGGCGTCAACTGTAACCATTAAAAGGTATTAACCACGTAGAAAACACATTTGCATGTGTACATAATATGATATTGTTTAACGAATCAATACCAATACATGAGGGAGTGACTTTTAAAATCATAGTATACATGATTATCCTGTGGTCATCTGGCCATAACTCTACCCTTATCATTACTCCACACTATATCTGAAACCTGTACTGATCGGGTACATCGTTCAAACTAACAATCATATAACAATATAAATTCTAGATTTTTCAAGTAATAGATAAAATTTTTAAAAGTGTATCAAGTAATTTAACATATGAGACTCACCTTAAAAAGATACACACGCAAAACGATATAAATTCTAGCACTAAGAGTGAATTCAAATCTATCACAACACAAAATAACTAAGCTACATATTATCTCTTGTGTAAAAAAAATAAAAAAAATAAAGAATTGTATCTAATTATTAGTTTTGGTGTAATATCTTATTCTCATTTCTTGTTTTTATTCATATGCTTTCATTATTTTGTATTCTTATACCATTATCATTATTATTATATATTCTATTCTTTTTATTTATTTTATGATTATTATTATTATTATTATTTTCTTTTATAACAAAAATTTCCAAAGATTATTTTAATTTTTGTAGGTACTAAATGTAAATTAATTGTTTGGGTTATTACATTAATTATATTAAAAATATCTCTTTTAAAATATTTTACTGTTCTCCAAATTTAATAATAAACTGAATTCAGGTGTAAGAACTTCGAAATGAATTGAATAAAAGAATCATTTTGACTTAAATTTAGATGAATTATTTTAGGCGTTAAAATATAATTTAAATTAATTTCAAAATATATCAAAAATTTAAAAGCCAAAAAAAAAGAGAGAGAGAATTCGAAAAAAGGAGAATGATAAATAAAAATAAATAATAAAATGATTAGGTAAAAAATAGAGCGCTAGGCATGCACAAATTACAATAATTTTCAAAAATCCTATAAATCATAACATTCCAAGATTTTGGAAGTTTTTACCGATTTAAAAAGTTTCATAACTTATAAATAATATTATTTTCAAGTATTAATAAATTCATTTTTTGTAATTAATACATAATTAATGTTAATTTAGTTGATATCTTAAAATTTACTATTGTAGTAGTATGCATAAAAATAAAAATTAATAAAAAATTGAAATATTTTTATTTTTATTTTTCAGTTAGAATAATTAGTTGATCATTGCCTATAAGTGGTTATTCGTACAACTTTAATTTTCCAATTGTTTACGAAGCCTTTTAAACATAGAAACATAATTCCATGAAGAAAGTACATAATCAATTTGATAAAATAAAATGCTTTTTATTTAGTAAGTCATGCATAAATTCCTTATATTAAAATTAAAGACACTATGTTTTAAATTATGGCCTTCAAGAGGTCTCCGTGGACCTGAAATATGCCCACTAAGAGCATAACTTGCTTAATATAATCGTCGCATTTGGACAAAAAGTGGTGAACTTATTGTACATAAGGGACTTGGTGGGAGGAATTGATCGGTATACCATGGCAGGCATCTGAACAATCAAATGCTCACACATATATCGTTAAAAAAATACTGTGATATACGCTCTCGCAAGAAAAGCTCTGGAGTTAGAGGGAAGTTAAACCTGGGCAAAGAGAGTCCCAAGAGCCACGAGAGGTTTGGTGAGAAGAAAAGCTAGGCGTCTTTTCTAGTCCTATTTTGAGGCTTTCTATCTCGTTGTGTTTTACTTTGTTTTTTTGGTTTGTTTTTCTATCCATTTTAGTATTAAAAAACAAAAAACAAAAAAACTGTAGGACCAAATGAATATCAATCCATATTTTTCTATAGTTGTTGGGATTCTTATGATATCTTTAGATCATTAATTTATGGGGAAAAAGCAGATAACTATTTGTAAAATAGTACTTGTTTGATTATTAAAAATGAAAAATGTCGATTGTGACTATTCGAAATTTTGAAATTCTAAGTGCCAACAAACAAAAATTTGTAAAAAAACACAAGTGATAATATATATATATATATATATATATTTGAGGGGGTCAAGTTTCGACCAGGGCCACGTGGAGCACAGGTGGAAGGTCGTACAGTGCAACAGTCCTTTCGCCCATGACACGTACCTCGACATACACATAATAACTCGGGAAATGAGCTGAGCTATGCGGATATTGAGCTCGAGATCTGGGAACCTCGGGACCGGTGAATCCGTGCAATGGTTTTTGGCTCCAAGCTTAGAAGGGTTTCAATATCGACGTGAAGTAAAATGAATGCTCGTGTTAGAACAAGGCAATTCAAGATGGGAGATGAATTGAATTTTTTTAAAAATAAATAGCAATTTAAAATTTTTTAAAAAAATATTTTAATATTACAATAAAACAAGATATGCAAATATATAATCAATACAAATATTACAAGATGGGGGATAGAGAAATAGAACCAGATACCAGTGATTTATAGTGATTCAGCTTTATCCTAGTCTACGTCCACTCCTCAAAATTTTTCTTGAGTATTTTCATTATCCATAATACTTTCGGGCGTATTCCAAGCCTTTACAAGATTCAAGATTCCACTTGAGCTATCTGAATGTTTACGGACACATTCACAAGTCTGTACAGCTTCAAGAAGATCTTATGAAAATAAGCTACTGTTTTCTTATAATCTCTCTTGAACTCTTCTTTGATGAGATTCACTCACTCAAAGGTTAAATGGTGACTCACCCTTGATTACAATAAATGAGATGTAATAAATGAAGAACACTCACTTTCTTTACAAGATCGATTTACAATAAATGAAAGGGTAAAGAAAGATGAGAAACAAGAACTAGAGTTACAGCAATAACTCTGAGCTTGATGATTTCTCAAATTGATTTGATCAATGGAGCAGTAAATGCAAGTCTCCAACCTTCTTAAATGCTAAGAGTAATTCCTTATATAAGTTCTTGTAGTTCTTAACCGTTGAAGGTAGGTGAAGGCAATAAATGCTAAAAATTCAACCGTTGAGATCTGTCAAATTTTAAATTTTCGTCTTTAGGGTTGACACAAACAGTGTTGGTGTCGACACAAAGTGTTTAGGGTAGGGTTTTTCAAGTGGTTGGGTCGACATAAATTTTTTGAGGGGTCGACTCAAATTCTGCACTTTACCTTCCAACGTTCTAGGGTCGATACAAATGACTCTGGTGTCAACTCGTTTGAAACTTCAGCATCCGAAGGAACAACTTTGTGTTGACTCAACTTGTCTCTGGTGTCTACACTAAATTTCTGTAGGAAGTCTCGGTACTTTTGTGTCGACACAAATACGCTTTGGGGTCGACACCAAAATTCTGCAGTCTGCTTCAGTTGTTTTGTGTCGATACAAATCTTATTGGGGTCGATACTAAAATTCTGCAGGTAAGCTTGGGACTTTTTGGTCAACACGATTTATCGTGGGGTCGATACCAAAAATCTACAGGAGGTCTCGGTTGTTTTGTGTCGACACAATTTTCATTTGTGTCGACCCAAACTTCAGAAAATCAAAAGTGAAGAACACATTTGTGTCGACACAAATATGGTTTGTGTCGACTCAAAAAAAGTCTTGGACACTTCGGCACTTTTGTGTTGACACAAAACTAATTTGTGTCGAAACTAATTTTTTGGTATCTGAAGATCAACTTGAAAAATAGTTAGGGTGTCAAATCATTTGATCAATGGGTATTGACACACTTGATAAGTTTCAAGTATATTTTGCCTTAAAAGTATTTGACTTAATTTTCAATTAAGATTAACAAAAAATATTCTATTCAAAGAATACTTAAGTGTATGAACCATTTGAGATAAAAGTTATTTTTTTTATTAATGTGTCAACTTTAATTGTTCAAAATGTGTTAACACTTTTATTTTAGAAATATAAAAAATTATCTATTTAAATCCATTTATTCTTAAAAAATAAATTATAAAAATCATCAAAATCAAATTAAAAAACCCTTGGACTAACAGCTCGACATATTGAAAAGGAGTGCTCGGCATTCATGCCCGAGCTGAAAGGGCTGTGCAACTCCTAAAACTAACTCAAGGTCTGATACTTGGGGTCAGTGCACCATGATACGCGTATCAAAAGGGGGAACTCATGCGTGATAAGAGATTAGTAGCCATGGGACCAACTCTGTGACTAGGATGTCAAATAGGGTTGACTAAGAACTAGGTATGAGTATTGATGGACAGCTTGATATGTCGCCCTCATCCTATTGATTGCTATGCATACATCAGAGAGAGAAAGTACAACCCGACCTGTTTGGGTCGGGTCGAATTTCGAAAGTGGGTCAATTATGTTTTTTCCTAAAAATAGCTAGCACGTTTGAAGATACGGGTATGCTCTCTTTTACTAGGCAAAACTCTGCTAAAATATTCTGTCAAGTTATTTTCTCTCTTAAACTCTTGCTTGACTGGATCGTCGGATGTTCCACCGGTATAAAGTCATCGGCAGGTATTTCACATTTTTCTTGTGCTGGTGTACACTTAGATTCCAGCCCTGACAGCTCAGTCAGCTTAGAGAGGACCAATGGAGCTGTAAATGTCTTATTTGTGCAAAAAATGATATACATTCTATGTGCGTTTAAAATATCTCATTTGTACATAAAATAAGTATTTTTTTATGTGTAATTGAAAATATTTCATTTGTAAAAAAAATTGATATATATATTTAATTATTTGTTTAAAAAAAGTGTCATTTGTTATGAATAATGAAAAATATCTTATTTCTATAACAAAATGAGATATATTTTTTTGTGTAAGTAAAAATATCTCAATTTATTGCAATTTCTTATGAAAACAACCATAACTTAATGTTGCGGGTCTATGAATGCGCAACATAAATTGAATAGCTACGAGCTAAAGTCTTGGACCACTGCAATTTTTGTTTTAATATTTATTTTTTAATAGATTTATTTCCCAAATATGCTCAATTGATTATGTTATATATTTAGAAAGGAAGATCCGTATAAAAAACAATACAAATATACTGAAAGTAATTGAAATAATAATAAAAGATAATATAGAAACGGAGAAGGAAATCAAGGGAATATCTCTGGTATAAATCTATATCTATATATACCTATCTATTAATTAGTTAGTAATATAAGGACATATTTATTTAAAATGATTATAAATCTAATAATAGAACTTTTTAAAATAATTAAAAAATAGTAAAAATTAATTTCTAAACAAATCCGCGATCCAAAAATAAGTCTCTCTCGTTTAAATTTCGCAATATTTTATTTTTGTTTATTTTGAAAAATAAAATAAAAGTTACAGTTAGTTTATGATTAACAATTTGTTTAAAAATTAATTTTATTTTTTAGGTAAAAAACGTGTTTGAATTGAAAATAGACCGCTGAGTAAATTAGCTATTATGCTAATTTTTTTGAAACTAATTACTTGTATAAAAAGTTGGGTTTTATGGTTTTATTCAAATGAGATAGTATTATCTTTTATATAGTTAATTATCATAATTATGTATAATTTGCATTAATAATAAAAATTCTATCAAATAAAAATATTATTATCTTTAGAATTAGGTGCAAATTTTGATAAAATAATTTAAAAATTAATATTTTTAGAATAGTTTTTAATTATTTTTTTGTCAAACAAATTAAAACATAAAAAATACACATAAAAAATAAATCTTGGCCATTCAAAATGTATGTGAAACTCATGAATTTAAATAGTTATATATTTATTTTATGTGGTACCAAATACATTTGAATGACCAAGGTATTTCATACTTTTGAATGGTTAAAATTTATTTTATAAGTTTCATATTTATTTAAAGGACCACATTATACTTTTTATGATTGTTTATGATTGAAAGTTTGTGTCAGTTTGATTGGCAATTTATATTTTTTATTTATATTTTTTAGTTTATCATAGCAAAAAGTCAATAGTTAATTTGAAAAAAAAAATAAATAAATAAATAAAATTTTAATTACTAGAATTACTTTATTTATCTTTTTATCTCGTTTAAAAAGACAAAAATCTTTATACTTAATAATTTATTTACTGTTAATATCAATTATAATTCTTTTGAGATAACTACGAATTTGCTAATTTGTATATTAATTATTTTTATCTATAGTAAATCTTTATTTATTTATTTATTTTATTTTTTATTTTTTAAATTATCTCATCAAGACGATTTTAAAAATTAAAAATTTTAATCAAATAATGAACAAAATTTCAAAAAATAAAAATAAAAAGATAAACAAAATGTCTATTTAGCCCAAATGATGTCTATATAGAATCGTTATATTTAATTATAAAAAATAGCGATACTATTCAGTTTCAATAAAAAGAAATTTTTTTTTAAAAGTAATATTTTTTAAAAAATTATTTAAAAACTAATTACCAAATAACTTACTCTAAGTTCGATCAGTTCACTTTTTTAAAAAATTGCTTAAAAACTAATTACCAAATAACATACTCTAATTTCAATTAATATTTTTAATTAAAAACACAAAAAAACTAAAAAACTTAACTTTTAGCTTTTTTTTAATCAACCAACTTTTAAAATACTATTTAAAAATTAATTACCAAATAATCTACTGTAAATTCAATCAACCATTTTTAAAAAAAAAACTATTGCTTAAAAACCTATTATCAAATGACTTACTCTAAATTTAATCCAATTTTGTAATTAAAAACAAAAAAAAACTGAAAATAAGGCCTTGATCGGTAATTTTAATTTTTTTGATTTTTTATAAAAATGTCAAAAAATTAAAATTGCCAGTTTAGTAAAAAACAATAGCTAAAAAATTAAGAAATTAAATTAAAATACAAATTCCAAAAAAATTATATTTAAATTCCACAATTGTTAAAAACTTAAAATATAATATTACTCTTTAATCATAACTTATTTACTATTATTACTAATTATATATAATTGTTAATAAGTAATATACAGAAGTGTAAAATTATTCATTTTAAACAAAATAAAAAATTAATTTTTTATTTAAAAAATTAATTTAAAAAATAATTAACTTAAAAATTAAGTTAACAAAGAAATGTATTTTAAACCTAATTTGTTTTTTAACTAAAAATATAAAAAAAAAATTTAATTTTTAAATCAATAATAGCATATTTGTATGCAAAGCATGGGAAAAATAGTTGCATATTGGTTGGAAAGAAATATTATTATTAATTTGCACATTTTGTTTTTTTTTTTTTTTAAAAGAAAAGAATAGTTGGATTGGTGGACAAAAAAAAATTATTAATTAAGTAAAAAGTGGAATTTTAATAATAAATGATGGGACCCACTGCACAGTTTATTTTGGCCGCCAGCTTTGTCGTCTCTCTCGTCCCCGTCCACCACCGTCGTTCCTTTGCGTTTGACTCCACGTCTCTCTCTCTCTCTCTCTCTCTCTCTCTCTTCGCTGCTTCCCCCTTTTCTTATCCATCACGCTCCAACCCCTCTTCCCCTTCTTATTTGCTGTCTTCCCCACTCTCCCTCTCAAAGTATTTCCACCTTCTTCTGGCCCTCTCTGTTCTTGTTGCAGAAGAAGTGTCCCTTCTTGTTCAGAACTCATCAACGAGGAATCAAAAGACCTCCCGGTCTTTCGTCACTCCGACGCGTTATGAGTGGTCAAATCTCTAATCTTTCCGAAGATCACCCCTTGTTTTTGAGGTTTTAAAAGCTTGAATCTAACTGGGTCGCTCATCCATGGCTGGGAGTAATGAGATCAACGTCAATGAATCCAAGGTTCCCTTCCCTGACCTTCTCTGCTCTCAATTTTGAGAAGCCAAACGTTGTTTTTTGGGCAAAAGTTGAATCTTTATTTCGATTTGCAGGATTATTTTGATATATTCTTGCTTTTCATCATCATCATCATCATCATCATCTTCTTCTTCTTCCGGGTTTTTTTTGTCTTTTTACAGTATTGATTCCATCATTCCAATCTTCTTTTTGATGGTTGCAGAAGGTGGTTCCGTTGAATACATGGATCCTCATATCCAATTTCAAGCTGGCTTACAATATGCTCCGCCGCCCAGACGGCACATTCAACCGTGATCTGGCGGAGTTTCTCGAACGGAAAGTCACCGCCAACACGATTCCGGTCGACGGGGTTTACTCTTTCGACGTCGTAGATCGAACCACCAGCCTTCTCAATCGGGTTTACCGCCCCTCCCCCGAAGACGAGTCTCAATGGGGGATCGCAGAGCTCGAAAACCCCCTGAGCACCACCGAAATCGTACCCGTAATCATCTTTTTCCATGGCGGAAGTTTCACTCACTCCTCCGCCAACAGCGCCATATACGACACATTCTGCCGCCGCCTCGCCAAAATCTGCAAGGCCGTCGTCGTGTCCGTGAATTACCGCCGGTCGCCGGAACACCGATACCCATGTGCGTACGACGACGGCTGGGCCGCCCTTAAGTGGGTTCACTCCCGACCTTGGCTCCGGAGCGGGAAAGATTCAAAGGCCTACGTTTACTTAGCCGGCGATAGCTCCGGCGGCAATATTGCCCACCACGTTGCCGTGCGGGCGGCGGAATCCGAAGTTGAGGTATTGGGTAATGTGCTTCTTCACCCAATGTTTGGTGGGGAAAGGAGAACGGAATCGGAGAAGAAGCTGGACGGAAAATACTTCGTGACAATTCAAGACCGGGATTGGTACTGGAGGGCTTATCTGCCGGAAGGAGAAGACCGGGATCACCCGGCCTGCAACCCGTTTGGCCCGAGGGGCCACCGGGTCGACGGAATCGGTTTTCCGAAGAGCCTCGTGGTGGTCGCGGGCTTAGACCTGGTTCAGGATTGGCAATTGGGTTACGTCGAAGGTTTGAAAAAAGCAGGGCATGAAGTGAAGCTCCTGTTCCTAAAACAGGCGACGATCGGTTTTTATTTTTTGCCAAACAATGACCATTTCTATTGCCTAATGGAGGAGATACACAACTTTGTGAACCCTAATTGTTAATAGATTTACCTAACTTTTCACCCACAGCCACCCCCATACATATCATAGAAGCTTGACAAATCACCCTGTTTTTTCTTTTTTTTCCTACCCTGTTTTAGCAGTGACTGTGTGTAGCTAGCTATACGTCCCGGACCCGAGAAGGGGCGGAACGCAAATAGAGTGAAAATCTTGGCCCGTGACGACGTGTAAGATTATATGTAGTTACTCTTCTGTAGTTCTTTTACTGCTGTTTTCATCTATGGTGATGGGATCGGCACCGGTTTGCTCAATCGGTTTGTTAGAAGAATTTCTCCGAGGTTACCCCGTCAAAGCCGAGGAGACGAGGAGGGGAAGGAAGAGAAGGAGTATTATGGGGATAAAGTTTGGTGTTTGTTGATTTGGTTTGATGGCTACCACCAGTCTACCACAGACGCTAATTTCAGAGCATGAACTGGAAAATGTTCATGGTGCTCTGAACTTTGTATGTTTATACTTGTTGTCCAGTGGGTGATATATATAAAACATTTTGTTTGTTTATCAATCGGTTGGTATGATTTGCTTCTTTCTCTCACCGAACTGCTGGCGCTTGTGGACTTCTGCTAAGTTCACATTCACTGTATAAATTTGAACACACTTTTTTTCTATATAAAATAGGTCCCACATATTTTATACAATTCCTCCAATCCAAGAGGGATGTGTAACCATATTTGCGCACCAAATGGCCCTGTTTGGGTTAAATATCCGGATTTTGTTTTTTTGTTTTTTTTTTTGCTTTTTTTTTTTCAAATCGTTTAGATGGAATGAACTGTTTTTATGAGATAAACTTAAAAAATAAAAAATTTTAATTAAGAAATAAAATAAATTTACTTAAGACGAAAATAATCAACATAAAATTTAACTTATTTTTATTTTTTTGAAATTATTTTATATTTAGATTAAAATTTTTTATTTTTTTTGTTTATCCTAATAAAAAGAATTTAAAAATATAATAATTTAATTAATTAATAAAAAAATTATTAAAAATAAAAATTTATAATATTAAATAAATAAATAAACAATCAAATAAACAACATTATCCCACAGGGGGTCAATGTTTTTTTTAATATTATTGTTCTTTTTATGTAGAAAATCTGAACTTTTTTCACACTCTCTCTCTCTCTCTCTTCTGGAAGGAAAAAAAAAGTTGTTTACTTTACATTTGGCCGGCTTATCTTTCAAGAAAACTTGTGTCTCACCCTATAGTTATTTACACTGAATTTTGAAGTTGTTGAAACTCTATAATCAATTATGGTGCATCTAACACAAAACTTTTGTTACGACATTTTGTTTATCATGTGATGTCACATATTTACAATTTTTAGTGTAATGAATTTTGTACGTGCCCTACTAAGTCTAATTTTTTTTAAAATTTTTTTAAAAAAATTTACTTATTTGGTTTTAGTTAAATTTTTTTTATATATTTTTGCATTGATTTTTTTATAAAAAAAATTTAAATTTTAAATTTTTTTTAATTCAAACACAATTTAATAATTAATTACTGATGCGGTAATAATGGATTTTGAATGTGCCTTACTAACAACATTCAATAATTAATTACTGATCTGACACATTATGAGATAAGCAAAATATGCTATAAATAGAGTGTGAAAAAATCATAGTACGTGTAATAAAATTTAAGTAAAAATGACGTCAAAAATATATTTCTCTATTTTTTTTTTGCATTTAAATGATGCTGTAATCTATGAACATTTAGGCAATGATTAATAACTAATTTAAAAGTTTATTTTTTTATTTTTAATTAAAAAAATTAAATTAAATTCAAAAAAATTATTTAGTAATTTAATTTTTAAATTAGTTTTTTTAAGTTAATTATTTGAATAAAAAATTAATTTTTTTATTTTTTTTGCTCAAAATAAATTATTTTATTATTTTATATATTTAATATTATTGTTATATATATTTGGTAGTAATAGTAAATAAGTTATGAATAAAAGTAATACTATACCTTTAAAAGTGACCAAAATTTGAATAAAATA
>JAOTRH010455797.1:0-29566 GCA_034768845.1 Heliamphora exappendiculata | reverse complement strand
TAAAAGACGACAAATTCCATTGTCATCGCAAATTCTTTAAAATCTTTTGATATGAATTCGCCACCTCTATCAGATCTAAGGGCTTTTATATCATAGCCACTTTGATTTTCAACAAGAGTTTTTAACTTCTTAAAGGCATTGAGCAGTTCTGATTCTTCTTTTAAAAAATAAATTCATGTCATTCACTGAAATCATCATCATTTGTTTCTATAAGTGATATTATGAGATGTATGTATATTATATCTGTAGATAGGCCCGTTAGCTATAAGGGCCCATTAGGGTTTGGTTGTATCCTTATAATTATTATATATAGTGGACCTCTCTAATTGAGAGGCTAAGCCTTCTGATAATCAATTATTCTTTCATTACATGGTATCAAAGCTAGGTTAAGAAAAACTCTAAATTGTTTTGTAGTTCCGACGTCGGCAAGCTCTGTTCTTGCTGTTTCAGTGGCCGACAAGGTTTGTTCTTGCTGTTCTGGCGTTGACAAGCCCTGCCCCTAGGGTTTCGGTGGTCGGCAAGGGTTTGGGTAGAGCTTTCGGTGGTCGGCAAGGGTTTGGCTGGGGTTATCTGTTGTCGGTGAGGGTTCGACTGCCGTTATTGTGGTCGACAAAGGGTCGACGAGAGCTTTCGTCGACGACAAGGGTTGACTCACCCTTTGGTCTGCTCGAAAAGAGTTGTCAGCGGCTAGGGTTTGGTCTAGAGGGGTCGACGCACCCTCTGGTTTCCTTAGACAAGGTCGGCGACACCTAGGGTTTGCTCAGACAAGGTCGGCGGTGCCTAGGGTTTGGTCTAAGAGGGTCGGCGACACCTAGAGTTTGGTCTAGGAGGGTCGGCGGTGCCTAGGGTTTGGGCCAGAGGTGTCAGCAACGGGGTTGCTGTCTTCTATTGGCTACTGTTTGGCTGGTCCTGTTGGCTCCTGTTGAACCCGACGTGAATTAGAGACTTGGCTACTATTGATTTCCTATTGGCTACTGTTCCCTTGGAGGCTGTCCTTATTTCTTGTTTGATTGGTATCCTTATTTCCTATTGACTACTGTTCCTTATTTCTTTATCTCTTTATTGAATCTTGTGACGTCTTGCAATGACTGAGGGAACCCCATCCAGTGGATCTAGCCTCTCTAAAGGCTCACAGAGCAGTGTTATGGAGATTATTTCTTTATCCTCACAACTTGTGGATGAAAAACTTGATGGTACTAACTTTCCAATGTGGCGAAAGACAGTCTTAATGGTACTTAGGGGCCAAGGGAAGGAGAGACTCTTGAAGGATGACCCCCCAGATTCTAAGTCTATAGGTTTTGATAGCTGGTTACAGGAGGACTCAAGGATTTTTTTCCACTTGCTTAATTCCATGGATTACAAAGTCAAAGAATTGGTAAGCAATGCCAATACTGTCAAGGAGTTATGAAACTCTCTAGATCTCTTATACTTGAATACTAATAACTTCTCACTTGTTTGATGTCCTAAAAGGCTTCTTCAAACTCAATCAACAGGGGTACTCTATAAATGATTACTTTGCTAAATTCAAGACCCTTTATGATGAGTTCACCACTCTTATGCCCTTGATTACTGATAGGAGAAAGATGCAGGAGCAAAAAGAGCAACTTGGTGTTATCTGGTTTCTTGTAGGCTTGGATCCCGAACTCTCCTTCGCTCGCTCACAGATCCTTGCCAGTCCTGAGGTTCCCACAATCTTGGACGCGTTTCGATGAGTTTTACGAGTTACTCGTGAGGACTCCACCCGAGCTCCATCATATGACATCGCTGATAAGTCTACTCTCGTGACTACTACTGGCTGCCGTGGGCGAGTGGGAGGCAGACGTGGTGGTCGTGGTTCTGGCCGTGATGGTGGGCATGATACGAGAGTGTGTCACCACTGTGGAGCTACAGTTTTAGCTGGCTGATCTACGACTACATCCCACATCCACATTTGGTTAGACAGGTAACCTTGCAGCATTCGCTGCCACTTCTACTCCCACTTGGGTCATCGACTCTGGTGCGTCCAATCACATGACTGGTACTGCAGGTATGTTATCTTCTTATCAACCCTTTAGTAACTCCACTTCCATCACTGTGGATAATAGATCCTCTGTTATGATTAAAGGTCGTGGTTCAGCGAACCCTACACCTCTACTTCCTCTCACTTCAGTTATGCACATCTCAAGTTCACCTTTCAATTTAATGTCTGTTAGCCAGATTACTAAGAATTTGCAATGCTCGGTCTCATTTTATCCTGATTATTGTGTGTTTTAGGATCATATGACGAGGAAGACTATTGGTAGGGGTCGTGTGGAAGGAAGAGTCTATATCTTGGATGAGGTTCCCGGCCCTGTCGCTTGCTTTAGTATATCTACATCTTATTTTGATGTTCATTGTCGTCTTGGTCATCTCTCAGTGTCTAGTCTTCATGTTTTGTGTCCAACTTTGAAGTCTACTTCCCCATTTAATTATGATTCGTGCCAGTTTGCAAAGCACCTGCGTGTGCCATATTGCCCAAGAATCAATAAAAGAGCTAGTTCCCCTTTTGAGATTGTTCATTCAGATGTGTGGGGTCCATGTCCTGTGATTTCAACCTTGGACTTTCGTTACTTTGTATCCTTTGTGGATAATTATTTGAGAGTTACGTTTTTATATTTAATGAAGCACATGTCTAAATTATGTTCCCTCTTTACCTCATTTTGTGCAGAAGTGAAGACTCAATTTAATACTACCATATGATGCCTACGCAGTGACAACGATGGAGAATACTTTTCCAATCAGCTGTCCACATTTCTTACACAGCACTGTTTTATTCATCACTCCTCCTGCCCCGATACACCACAACAGAATGGTGTTGCAAAAAGGAAGAACCGTCACCTTCTCGAGGTGACTCGTGCTATTATGTTCCATATGTAGGTCCCGAAGCAATTCTGGAGTGAAACTGTCCTCATAGCCTGTTACCTCATCAATCGGATACCGTCCACTGTTCTCCAAGACCAGACCCCACACTCAGTCCTTTTTCCTAATCGGTCTCTTTTCCTTTCCCCTTCGGGTCTTTGGTTTTGTTTGTTATGTTCGTGACACTCGACCCTCCATTTCAAAATCAGATGCTCAAGCTTTGAAGTGTATCTTCCTTGGGTATTCCCAAACTCAGAAGGGCTATCGGTGTTATTCTCCTAATCTTGGTCGATTTGTGGTGTCATGTGACATTACCTTCATCGAGTCACAATCTTACTATCCATCTTCTGTCCAGTTGAATCCTACTCCATCCCCTGTGGATGCTGATTTCTTATTATATCATATTACTTCAGTGCAGGCTCCAGCTCCTAGTCCAAGACCTCCACCAGATGGTGCACCTACTCTTGCGGCCTCTCCCGAGCCAGTCATCCCGTCACCAGATCCTCGTTCATCCTCTTCTGAGACGGTAAGTACTTCTCCTATTGTTTATTGTAAAAGTTATCGCCAATGTCGTGACAATCCTCTTTATGTGCAATCCTATAAGGGGCTTTCTTCTTCTACTAAGTGCTTAATTTCCACCCTAGATTCTGTGTCTCTTCCCAGGACACTACAGAAGGCCGTCACTGATTATGGATGGCGCCAAGCAACGGTAGAAGAAATGGTAGTTTTGGAATATAATCAGACTTGGGAGGTCGTTCCCCTTCCTCCCAATAAGGTAAGTGGGTATACACTATTAAGGTCAACCCTAATGGATCGTTGGCCCGGTTAAAGGCTCGCTTGGTGGCCAAGGGTAATGCTCAGACTTATGGCGTGGATTACTTTGATACATTCTCGCCCGTGGCTAAGATGACGTCTGTCCGCCCGTAGATTATCCGATGATTGATAATCAGCTGACGGAAACCACGTCCTATTTGGTTGAGGAGTTCCCCCTCGTGTGCTTTGCTTATAGGTTTGATTATGCTAAACCTGTATAGCGGATCTTCAGATCCGACATATTAAAAGGTTAAGCGGTGCGGTTGCGAGGAGAAGAAGATAATTAAATCGGGTTATCAGTAACCTAATTTTTTTATTGGGAATCCATATCTTAAACGTGGGGAGAATTCAGTGCATTTGATAATTGAAAACTCAAGTCATAATTTGAGTTAGAGCCGGGAGTTCAGTCAGGACCTTTAGTGGAATAAGTTCTGGTTCGTACAGAAAATGATTTAGCTCGGGGACAGAGTTAGGGATATTCGATTTTCTCGTACGGTTAGCTCGAGTCCTACCTTTTCTCGTGATCCCTCACGTAGCCCAGTATACGCACGAATATTTTTCTTGTTGGTTTCGATAATTATTTAATTTAATTTGAATACCGGTATTTCCATCGGGGATAGTCATGAATTAAATTAAATGCTAAGGGCGGTTTTGGGTTTTGGCACACCTAGGGATTACTCCCTAGGTGGCCGGCCCTAATATGAGGATAGGAATTTGTTTTTATGATGGATATATATCTCTTGCTATTTTTTAGGTAGGAAGTTATAGATGCCATACATATCTTAAGTGATATATAGGATATATCAATAGGAGGCAAAAACTTAACCCTAATCCCCTCTCCTAGCCGTCGCCCCCTCTCCTCTTTGGCAATTAATTTTGCCTTTCTGGAGACAAGTGTGTGAGAAGAAAAAAAAAGGACAAAGAAATCTTCGATCGGTATCGGTGCCCACACATCGTGATCGTCGTAGTGCGTTCGGGACATACGTGAGAAGGTTGCAAGGTCGTCTTCAACGTATTCGGGACTTCTTGAAACTTTTCGACAGGTTTCATAAGGGTATTATACTATTAAGATTAATATAGTTCTTAGTTTTCATGAAAGACGCATATGTCATTTTTTACGGTTATGGCGTCGTTTCAATTTTTTTTCGCTCCAACACAACTCCCCATTATTGAGTACATACTATCTGTGACTGAACCACAACACATCATGTCAAATTTCAAATTATGTCTTCCCTTTAGCTGCTGTTTTCGCCCTTATCTTGACCACTTGATTATCCGCCAATTGAGCTGCTCGAATTTAATCTAAAAAAAAAAGTTAGTCTTATGCTCAGAGTTGCTAATAGGCCTCCATTCTTTCCTATGGCAAGATCGATTCTAAATGTTTTCATTTCAGAAAATGTACTAGTTCGTACCGCTCGTAGATGTGCTATTTTTCCCAGATGGTTTTTGACTCAGGGCATCCGCTACCACGTTAGCCTTCCCCAGATGATAGTGAATCGTGCCGTCATAATCCTTAATTAACTCCATCCATCTCCTTTACCTCAAGTTCAGCTCTTTCTGGGTGAAAATATACTTCAAACTCTGATGATCAGTAAAGATCTCACAAAGGGCGCCGTACAAATATTGTCTCCATAACTTGAGCGTGAAGACGATTACAGCTAACTCTAAATCGTGGGTAGGGTAATTCTTCTCATGAGGTTTTAATTGTCTGTACGTATAGGCGATAACCTTCCCGTGTTGCATCAATACGCAACCCAAACATTGGTGTGATGCGTCACCATAAATAACAAAGCCCTCGTTGGTTGACGAAAGGGTAAGTACAAGTGCTGACACCAATTTGGATTTCAACTCTTGAAAACTTCATTCGCATCCGTCGAACCATTCAAACTTGACATTCTTCTGAGTTAACCGAGTCAAGGGCTTCCCAATCAGGGAAAAGTCCCAAATAAAACGTCGGTAATAACCTGGTAACCCCAAAAAGCTTCGTATCTTTGTCACGCTAGTTGGCCTTTTCCAATTGACCACTGCTTCTACATTCATTGGGTCCACTTGTATTCCAAGTCTAGATATAACATGACCCAGATACACCACTCGATCCAATCAAAACTCACACTTTTTGAATTTTGCATAAACTAGTGCTTCCTCAGGATCTGTAAAGAATTCTGCAAGTGTTCCCAATGTTCCTCGACATTATGAGAGTATACCCGAATGTCGTCTATAAACACAATTACTAATTGGTCTAGAAAGCTTCTAAACACCCAATCCATTAGGTCCATAAACACAGTAGATGCGTTCGTTAATCCCGAAAGGCATCACAAGAAATTCATAATGCTCGTAACGAGTCCTAAAGGCAGTCTTGTGTTTATTTGACTTCTATACTTTCAATTGATGGTATTCTGATCTCAAGTCTATCTTTGAGAACACTCTGGTTCCTTACAGCTGGTCAAACAAGTCGTCTATCATATGAAAAGGATACTTGTTCTTAACGATCACCCTATTCAATTGTCAATAGTCGATACACATACTCAGTGTTTCATCCTTCTTTTTCACAAATAGTATAGGTGCTCCCCATGATGAGACACTACGTCAGATGAATCATTTTTCTAATAATTCCTGTAATTGTTCCTTCAACTCTAGTAGCTCAACAGGTGACATTCTGTAGAGAGGAATAGATATGGGTGCTGTTCCCGGGTAGAGATTGACTTTAAACTATACTTCTCGATTTGGGAATAATCCTGGTAAATTATCTGAAAAAATGTTTAGAAACTCACAAATCCCTGGTACCTCTGAAAGCTTCTTTTCTTCAATCTCAACGCCCATCACATGTGCCAAAACCCTTGGCAACCCTTCTTTAACATACTGGAATCCTTAATGGCCAACACGATACAGATAGGTGTTCTACTCTTGTCTCCTTGGAAAACTAATTCCTTCTCCTCGAATATCTTAAAGATTACTCTTTTCCTAACACAGTCTAGCGACGCATGGTAGGATGACAAGCAGTTCATCCCAAGAATCAAATCAAACTCAGACATAACCAAAGGCATCAAATCTACCAACATCTCCCTATCTTTTATCTTCAACACACAATCTTTACACACTTTTAATTACCACTCTAGCCTTACGACCATCAAGACTAAAACCGCCACTTGAACTTGATGCGTCACTAGGGCTAAACATATCACGTAGACTAAATACTCCACAGGTATATGCTTATCCATACAAACCCAAACACAACCCTCGTCATACCACAATATACATTCACATCTTTCCTTCACATATGTACCACTCACCCAACAATACTTTAATTGTACAGTACTAACTCCTAATTCTAAAATCTCTTATCATCATCACTCAATCCCTTCACACATTCTCTGCCTCACAACCGAACCAAAAATCACTTTCGCACTTTAACTATTTCATCTTACCCGTATTTTACCAAGACACTCGATTCACCCAGGGCCAATTTACAAAAACCATACCCATTAATTTGTACAGTTTCAGTTACGCTTCCACTATTTTCATCCAAACACTTATTCCTCTCGCGTACTCACACTAAGTTGCTTCGCAACTCCACCAGAAATAATATATTTATATCACTCTTCAACTTCTCAAATATAGAGTCCACACATTCTCATTAGAAAATTCGTTCTCTACATAAGCAATATTTATGCACTAATCTAAACAGGTTTTCCCTAATGGGTCACATCACAAAATATTTTTGAAAGCAACTTCCTTGCGACTCACATCGATACCATAACGAAAACCGAAAACTAACTCCATACAAGTTACACAGTCAAGATGTCAAATGAATATAAATCGATACTTAAGAACTTACCACATGAACAACTCAGTCTGTCTAAAATGCGCACTCCATCACTCAAGCAATTTTCAGCGTTAGTAGGACTAACTATTTCGAAAAACTCCTTGGTACCCAAATTCTTGAATCGTTTAACTAAAGAGTTATCGATCCTTATAGCTCGCATTGTAATTCATCTTGTGCTATGTTCACCTGTCATGCATAGTTGTTCATCTCATGAACCAGCATCCTTGTTCTAATCCAAAAACTTAATCCATTTTTGAACCTTCTACACCTTATCTTCTAATGAGGTATAAGCTGAGTGGCATATCGTGACAACTCTGTACACTTCATCTCGAATTTTTCCATAGTCATTCTTCCTTGTTCTAAGTCGATGAATTCCTGCTCCTTCTCATGCTTGTAGTTTATGGGCTTATACTGTACATCGAACATTTTCTCAAAATGATCTCAAGTGATTCTCTGGGGTACGGGAGGTTTAACTCCTGGCACCAGCATCTTCACGAACCATTCCATGGCTTCCCACCAGCAGTATGTTTCTCTCCTAAACATAAAAGTTACGAGGTCAAACCTATTATCTGCATCTACTTCCAATCTATACAGAATATGCACGGTATCCTTCAACCAATTTTTTTACTTCTGCAGGGTTAAGGGTTCTTGTGAACTCCTTTGCACCCAGATCCTTAAATTGTTTGATTAAGGGGTTATTGTTGCTCTCAGCTTGCATCGCGATCCAACTCGCTTTTTGTTTGGTCAATTTTACGATCGCCTCCAACATCCTAGCAATTAGATCAGGTTCTACCGATCCCATTTGCGGAGATTCTTCTTGTCGTGCCTTATTATACTGGTTCGGATTGAATGATGCTTCGTTCGAGTTTTACCATGCTCATTCCTATCGTAGAAAAGCTATGACTTAGGGCTCGACACAGGAGTCCAACTTATAGACATAAAGATGAGAATAAACTGTCTACGAAAGGTTTTAATGACGTAAGGTTCATCCCCCTTAATATGATAACCCACTTAGGCATCACAAAACGACATCAACACAAGGCCCCTCCCAGGTTATCTCCCCAATCTGATAACTTTCTTAGAATTTCAATTAGGACCCTGCGTTTGCAGAACATGTTTCCCAAATGGACCTCAATGTCAGTCAGTCCGATGCCCGAAGGCAAATGTATGACAACCCTAGGCCTAAATAACTCTTCTCAATAGACCGCGAGATGACAGCTTAATCTATGGTCCACCAAAGACCACACTCTGTTAAGTTTACAAAACCTATAACCTAGAGCTCTGATACCAAAATGTAACACCCTGCTCCCGCAAGGCACCAAACCAGTACAAAGGGATGTGATCCCGCCTCAGACCAGCGGGCAAAGAGAAAGACAAGGGCTAAAGATATTAAGAGACCAAAAGCAACCATAACACCTTAATGTCAAAAGAAGTATACATGAGTCACTAGGGATTTTCCATCCCAAGGGCATATATTACTTCTAAAACATCAAAAACCTCTAGGATCTTATACATGAAGCTCTGCCAAAACTAAAAACTAAACAAAAAAAAAATGAACCAAAACAATTCCCAACACCAGAACCAAAACTACTCGACGACGCCTGTGGTGGACCAACTCCTAGCTGTTCCTAGTATTTGCAACGACAGAGGTTACAAGAGAGCGCATTTAGCATTATCATGAATAGAAAAGACAGTTACTTAGTTAAGGATAACTGAAAACTCTTTCTAAAAATAGTTCATCGCATTTTTCACGAAAATATAGAAACCGATGCATTTGCTTGAGCATGAAAAATATCACAGATTATACAGAACCTTCTCAGTATTGGAAATAGAAATATGTTCCTTACTTAACCACCACAAATTTAAAATGCATGACTACTTTCTTAAATCTAGACTCAAACCCCAATAATGTCCAAGTAGTCGTTAACCTCACGATCGGGAGTTCTGACGGTACCGTAATCTCAATTCACAATGCACGGATAACAACGTGATGGAATGAGGGCCACTCGCTACCAAGAAAGAGTGGTATGTGCTAACACCTAGGACTCAGCCCAAAAATCTTAAAGGCAAAAAGCCCTGCTCAACGGGAAACCTCCCTCATAGGGACAAATAACACTCATAGTTGGGTAACCTCCCTCATAACGGGATATAAAGGGCCGAAAACCCTTATAACTTGGTACTTTGGAACAACCATACAACATTAACCATACTTTTATAGTAACATCATGCTAGATCAAAATATCATAGATAGCACACTTCAATTAAAAATATCATGACTTTTAAAAACAATAGGCTCATGCGATCGTCAAATTGGTCATAATTCAAAACATACGCTTCAAAGCATTTTCATGCATCATTTACATAAACTCAAGTTTAAGATAATGGCTAAGCACTCTCACCTTATCTTATAGGCATACGAACGAGCCTTTGTCAACGAGCTAAGCTTGCTCCTCGGGTAACAAAACTTTCATGCATAGCAAGCAAACATGACTTAACCATCAACATGAAGTTCTACCCCTCTTAGAACGTTAAGTACTAAAACGATTCTGACCATTGAATATTTTCTTGATTTTAGGGACCATGGTTACTTTCTTTTTAGGTTTAAGGGGTACTGCACACTTGCCCAATCTTTCACTTGGTTAAGGATTTAACTTAATCATATATTACTCTCTTCCAATCACTAAATTTTAGGGTACCGCAGCATTTGGAGGTATTTATACTTGGAGTTGGATTATGATTTTTGGTGAAAACTTAGATTAAAATATTCTCTACAATTTTTATCTTTTACACCAAGGCCAAAACCTAAGGCAACTAGGTGAAAAACGTGACGGAATTGAAAACGGTTCAGCACTTGCTCAGAGAATTGGTCAAAAAAGTGTCTCTGTTGGTCTTGATTTTTGGGTGTCCGATCAAGTCCCAATGAGCCCATTTTTGAGTATGTTCTAGGTCAACATGTTACCTACAAGTTTCATGTTTAGAGATAAGGGTAGGTGTTTGGAACAAGTTAGAATTTTTGGCCATTTTAGAAAATAGATTCTGTTAACCGCCAAAACTCAACAGAGCTGGTTTTTTACAGAGGGTTTGAAATGATTTTGGGGAATCATCCCGAGGCTTTAAGGTCTGATTTTTGGGAAAAGAGTATTTCAATATGTTAGCTATAAAGTTCATGTAGATCACTTTTGGAATAGATCACTAAAAATAGGGAGTTTGGGCTACACAAAAATATGTGACAGAAGTGTCCCATGAGGGTTGAAACACAATAAAGAGTTTCAAAGGAGTTTTGACCTATCAAAACTCATTATTTTGTGCTAATATGTGGTGGGTAGCTAGCTAGACATGTTTTCTACAACTTTCATGTTTTGGTCAAAACTCGGATCTCATGTTAAACTAGGGTTTTTAGGTCTGCATTGTTGACTAGTCTGAAACTGACACACTTTGGTAGAATTGCAATATCTCGAGTTCTACTTACTCAAATGAGTTCCAACCAATTTTGGATGAAATATAACACAAAAACCTAGGTCTGTATATAAAGAACACCCTTATAGCATGTTTCTACATTGAGTTATGATATTCGAAAGATCAGGGCATAAAGCTCAAACCGCCCAAAACTCAGGCCTCTTTTGATTCTAGCCTCTTAGTGTCATGTTTGTGAGTTTTTGACCCATCTTCTTTTTATACATGTGTTATACTTCAATATGTCAATGTTCTAGAGTTTGTAGTAGTCATGGAACCCATGAAAAAACCCACACCAACTCACAACTTCAACATTCATACCAAACAGCCCCAAAAACCAACCATGACGCCTTTATTTTCGAGTTTTCGATTCTTGGTCTTTGATTTGTGTTTCAAAATAATGGAAGAGGTGTTTGATATGTATAAAACCAGATGTGTTAGTGCCTTACTTACCTTGTTAGAAGTTGTTTCTTGGTAATGAAAAACCTTGGACTTAGCTTTCATGCTCCATCGATCCTCCTCATTTATTTTTCTTTCTTCTTCTTTCTTCTCTTTTCTTCTTCTTCTTCTTCTCTCTCTCTCTCTCTCTCTCTCTCTCTCTATATATATATATATGTATATATATATGCACGAAATGTCCAAGGGAAGAATAGAGGGTTTGGGTTCTTTTTATAGAGAAAAGTCAAGTACGAAGCTTCCTTGAGAAGCTTTGCTAACCATGGTTAGGTTTAGTTAACTTGGGTTGCTTTTCACTAACCAAGGTTAAGGAAACTTGGCAACCAAGTTTGGCACATTCTCCTAGGTTGTTGGCCAATTGTGTATATATATATATATATATATATACCAAAATAACTTTCTTTATTTAATTGTAGGAGAAAATTCGAGTATTTTTACTTTGGTTCGTTTCTTAACTTTTCAAGCATAATTGCTGTCTTAAACGACTTGGACTTATAACTTTGAATTCTTATTCTCAACATTAGGGTTTTAATATATGCTTGTGTGATTCCTTCTCTTTCCCGGGTCTCGGACTTGAAAAGGTTAAACGGTCAGGCCGATTCTTCTTACCGAACTTAGGTTCGAGATTTCGTTTCTTTTGAGATGTTTTTTCTTTCTTTCTTTATTTTTTTTTTGTATCTTGAGTTTGAGTTAATACAAACGAATGATGAATTATTTTATAATCCTAAAAATCAGAAGGTCATTGTTAGCACAAATGCCTGATTATTAGAAAAGGATTACATTATGGACCACATGCTCAAAAATAAAATTATTTTAGAAGAACTGAGAGAAAATACCAATAGAACGGAAGAGGAACCACAAGTCACCGATATCTCATTATCTCGACGTAAAGGGAGAATTATCGGGATAGTTGCAAATCATGAATAGGGTGCTACCATTAACATGCCAGGTGAGTATGTGGGAAATTGTGAACAAGGGACAGATTCTGCACAGCGTGCTACTGCTAGTACACAGACACAAGTAGTGCCTCGTCGTAGTGAGAGAGTTATTCATCAATTAGATCAGAATATATTTTTGGGAGAGACTTTTGATAAGATCTCGATAAAACTGGATACCGAACTCTGTAACTCCAAAGAAGCACTTCAGGACAAAGATGCAGATCTTTGGCAAAATATTACGAATTCAGGAATAGAATCTATATATTCTAATTAGGTATGGGAACTTGTAGAACTATCCGAAGGGATAAAATCCATTGGAGGAAAGTGAATCTACAAGAGGAAGAAAGGAGCAAGTGGGAAGGTTAAAACCTTCAAAACAAGGCTTGTTGCAAAAGGGTTCATTCAGAAAGAAGGGATCGATTCTGAGAAGATATTTTCGTCGGTAGCCATGCTTAAGTCTATCCAAATTCTCTTATCCATTGCTGCTCATTTTGATTACAAAATTTGACAAATGGCTGTCAAGATAGCTTTCGTTAACAAAAGTCTTGACGAGTGTATTTATATGGTACAACCCGACGGTTTCATAGCAAAAGGCCAGGAGCACATGTTGTGCAAGCTTAAGAGATTAATTTAAGTAGGCATCAAGGTCTTGGAATACTCTATTTAATCAAGCCATAAAGTCATATGGTTTTGATCAGAGTCTAGATGAGCCCTGTGTACAAAAAGCGTGACGGAAGCGTGGTAGTCTTTTTAGTACTTGATGTAGATGATATCTTGCACATCAAAAATGATGTGGGGGTGTTATCTTCGGTAAAAGTATGGTTATCTGGACAGTTCGTGTGACGCCCCGTTTCCCAGGCACGTCGGGACATGCGTAACTATAAATAAGGGAGATATGTTAGCCGAGCATTTATATTTACATATGATAATTATGACATCATTAAAGGTTTAAAATTTGTTTAAAATACTTAATGATTACAATTATCCAAAAAATTAAAAAAAAGTTATAATATGCCCATAGAAAATTGATCGAAAGATCGAAAAGAGAATATTCTATGTCTTCAAACGGCACTGTTGGGGTCAACTGGCTCCTGCCACTCTCCCTGCTCCTCGAGGTCTTCTTCTCTTACGAATATACCCTCCTCAAACTGTTCTTCTTCTTTACCTGTGGCACGAATGCCACGAGTCGGAGTAAATTTCCTAAACCATCTAACAAACTCACAATAAAATATCCTACACTACATATCATATAATACCCAATACATTTTAAAGGCTAAATAGACTGACAGTTTAACGTTTTCAACAAGGTAAGCATATGTAAGAACAATTGTGTGAGTTCATGATGCAAATGAATGCAATGCAATTGCCTAACCTGATTATAAATCAACTAATCAAATCCTGAGTAACATCTTTACGTTCCCATACGTTAGGCTCCCATACACCAACGTTCCTGATCACGATGACGTATAGTGGACGTTTGGCTCAAGACGTGGCACGACTCAGGACGCATATGGCCCAAAGTCGATCATATCCAACACGATAATCAGAATGGCACAATTATGTTCCCGTATGTTAAGTTCCCATTCATTAGCGTTCCCGCTCACAACGGCGTATAGCGGCTGTTTGGCTCAGGATGTAACACGGCTCAGGACGTATATGACCTAAAGTCTACATATCAATATAATAACCCAAATGGTACCACTAGGTTCCCATACGTTAGGTTCCCGTTCATTAGCATTTTCGATCACAGTGGCGTAAAGTGGCTGTTCGGCTCAAGACGTGATACGGCTCAGGACGTAACACGACTCAAGGCGTATATGGCCCATTGTCAACTCCCCCATCAACAAGGACTCTCTAATCATGATATTATTCCAAATCCTCCACCCTTATTTTAAATCATTTGACCAATAATTTGCGCACAAAACCCAACCCACAAGATACCCCAAGTGCAATGCAATGATGCTTATGGTACGACAACTCGTATCTTGAAGTACAACTTAACAATAGCATGGAATGAAACTAAACATGGCATGACGCATAAACCAACGTAGCATAAAATAAAAGTCTTTAAGGCATAAGGTACAACTTGCTAAAACATCAAATACAAGCATGCGAAGCACGGGCATAGTTTATGCGATATATAATCGAACTATCGGCATGGGTTCATTTATTCAAAATCATTGTTTACATACATCAATTATTTACGTATAAAGTCCATAGATTCAAGTTTTACAAAATAACATACCATTCATACACTTGGCTAAATTTACATAAAAGTTTAATTGATTTTCGACGAAACTCAATTTTGCACGTGGTTTGAGGCGTTAAGTTTTTAACTCACCGAAGTAGGATCCTAAACTCTCATGTCTTATAAGGGTGCTACGTGTAATCGTGTGTGTTTTTACTGGTTAGATTGCTGTAGATTTAATTTTGTTTAAAAGTTGGGTATTGGGTATAAAACTTATTTTTTGTCGATTTCGGTGGGTGAAATCAAGTGTCGGGTGTTTCTTTTGAGGTCTTGGTGTTAGGCCTTGGTGTGTGTGTGTCCGAGGGTGTTGGATGAAGGTTTCAAGGCTTTGATTCGAGGGAGGTCAGTTGACTGGATCTTGGTTCTTGGGTGTTCAGTCGATTGGACCTGGAGGTTAGTCGACTGATATGATTCTGTTTGGGGTTCAATCGACTGGACCTAGTAGGTTAGTCAACTGAAATGTTTTTGGTTTGGATTTTTGGATTTCCCGAGAGTTTTCAATCGACTGGGGGCTGAGGACCAGTCGACTGAGGTGCTGGGTTGTGTGTTTGTGGTTTGGTGGTTGGGTTTCGGGGTTAAATTGATCGTGTTGTGGTTTTTGGGGTCGCGTAGTGGCCTCGGGTGTTTATTTAGATGCCGTCCTTGGGTGACATGCATGGTTAGACGTAGGTGTTAGTGCACGGTTAGGTGCATGGTGTTTATTCACCGTTGGATTTGTGTTGGGCGCAAGTGGGCGTCGTGAGTTGTGATGGCCGTGTTGGACGTGTTTGGGGCCGTGGTCCCTTTTTAGAAAGGGTGTTTGCTTATCAAAATTAGATTTTATGAGTTGAGTGTTGGCCTTTGAGTTAGGCGTGATTTTGTGGGTTGTTTGTAGTCCATGTGAGTGGATGTCGGTTATGTGATGGGTGGCATCATGATGTGAAGTTATATATGCCTATGTGCGTTATAACTAGTTATGTGCGTTTATAACTGTTTATTTATGTACGAATTATGTAACGAAATGACATGGTTTATGCTTTAAAACTCATAGTTTTGTAGGCATATATTTGTGGGCTCTGAGGAGCGGATGCCCGTGATGCATGCTGCATGAGTTGCATGGGTTGCATATGCCATGTGTGTTGCACGGGTTGCGTGCATTGTGTGTGTTGTACGGGTTGCATGCGTTGCGTGTGTTGTATGCATGGGTGGCATGTGTTGTGTTAGATGGGGCAGTGGTCCTTCGGTGAAAGCCTGTGAAATGTTAGATGGGGCAGTGGTCCTTCGGTGAAAGCTTGAGAAATGTTAGATGGGACAGTGGTCTTTCGATGAAAGCCCGAGAAAATCCTTGTTATGTGTGTGTGCATGTGGATATTTGAAGGATGGGAATGTTGTCCTGACGATGTATGGTTGATGGGTGCTTAGGGCCCTCGAGTTGTAAACCCGTAAACTAAGTCAGTTGCCTCCGTGAATGGCATTGTTTACGTTGTTGTAACTTTATATAGAACTTGCCATTACCGAGCAAGCCTTAAGTGGTGACAGGGTAATGGGTAGGAGTCTATAGTTGTTACTTTTGTCTGTGTTTTTACTGCTTTTTTTTAATTGTGGCATTATATCTGTTAGGATGATATGCATAGTTTCAAGGATGGAAATGTGATCATAAAGACAGTGCGTGTGAATCTGAAGGACATATACGAGGTCCTAGAGAGATATGTGTTAGGTGTGTTGCTCATAGCGTGTTAGGCATAGTGCATGGATTGCATGAGTTAGCTTGTCAGGGCTTGTGACAGTCGGTTTAGATATATGTTCATGTGCTGTATATATATCCATCATCTTTGGAGCTTGTGCGAGTGGTGTCTTCAAACTCTTTTAAGGCTTGAAAGAGAGTAAAAAATTGCATCTCTTTTTCGTTGCATGTTTAGCTTATATTGTATGTGCTGTCTAGTTTTTGCTGAGCTTTGGCTCACGGTGTGGGATTTGAAATGTTTTTCAGGTACCCGTCACGCAGGTTGATCCGGGGTTGCTGGAAAGGTGGAAGAGATGTAGTCTTCCTTTTTGCTAGTTTTGAACATGTATGTTGTAACATGTTTTCTGGCATTGGCGCCGTGTAATATAAGCCGTTTGGCGATTATATACAATGCATGTATGATTTATCTTGAGAGTCTATTCTCGAGTTGGGTGCTATCTTGGTTGTTTATGGGTGTTTTACGTGACCCAGAGTTTGGGGCGTGACATTAAATATCAGTTTAGAATATTTATGAACATGTTGAATATCCAAAAACACGAAGAACATGTGGCGACACCAGCGGCACTGGCGATGGTTTCAGATTTTTACGGGCCACGGATTGCGATAATTTTTTAACGATTTTAAAATAAATTTTTTTCGTTAGTTTTTACAGTATTTATGCTTAAAAATAATAGCAAAAATAAGTAAAAAAACAGCCACAAATGGGTAAAAATAGCCCACCACCGGTGGCTTCTGTAGCGGCGATTTAGGGCTCATTTTGATAATTTTTTGAGACATTTTTAGGACTATTTTTTGAGAAATTTTTTAGGTATAAAATAGCAGCAAACATACCTTAAAATATTGCCTAAAAACCATTAAAAAAAGTAGGCCAAAATAGGCTACAAAAAGCCAAACAGGCGGCGGCACAAATTTGGGGGATTTTTTGGGGCCTTTTGGGACTGTTTTCGAGGCGTTCTTCGAAGCAACAGGTTGCTTGATATTTGAACAATTTTTTCAATAAAAACATGAGAAAAAACACCATCAGAAAAAGCCAAAACGCACAGCTATTTGGGGCGGCAGCCCAGGCAGAGACGATAGCGACTTTTGGGGCTATGTTTTGGCCATTTTGAGAATGTTTTTGGATTGATTTTTTGACATAAAAATACTACTTTTTGAGAGCTATTTTTTTGTATAAAGAGCGTCGAAAATGGAGCAACGAGGCAACGGCAAAAGCTACCTGAAGCCGGTGGCTAGGGGCGGCGCCAGCTATGGCTGGTGGCTAGCGGTGGTGGAGCAGGTTCGGGGATGCTTTTAATCGCGATGTTCTAATACGTTTTGATCCTCAAGTGATATATTTGTATATCACTGTGTATCAGAGAAGCCTGATGCAATCGGGATACAGAAAACTGGTTCAAACATGGATTATTACGGCTTATTTTCAACAGAAATTTGAAACTCATCAAAATTTCTATTTGATCATAAAACTGGGGCATATACATATCTTGCACATATATTCATATTAACTGCGTGGATAATGTATATCTGTTTTATATTTCTATTAATTTAATTAATTCAAAAAATTTAATTTTAATTAAAATATTTTGTAATAGAAAATAAAATAAAATTTTTTTTAATTAAAGTTTCTAATTAAATAGAAAAACTTTAGATATTTTATTTTTTACAAAATATCACGTTTAAGATTATATTTTTATAAAATCGGATATCTTCAAAAAACATGAAAATTAATTTTGAATTTTGAATTAATTAAATGAAAATATATTTAATCTAAAAAAATTATTATTTTTTGAAAAATATGAAATAAAAAATAAAATAAATAAATGTATTTAATTATTACCTTAGCTGAAAAGCTGAAGGAAAAACTGTGCATTTATTGAATTTTATTTGTTATGCATTAAAACACGAAAAGATGGTTTGGCAAATCGAAATCTTTGGAAGCGTTTACACAGAAAGATGCTTGATTGTTTCAGATCGGGTGATCTTTGAAATTTATAAATTTATTTTAATTAAACGAATTTTTTATAACCTAAAAAATATTTTAAAAATCTAAGTAGGGAAGGAAATTTATTCACATATAAATCTCGCAGTCTCCATCAATAGTTTGTAGGCGATGTAATTAAATTCTGCGTGTTTACAGTAAGGCCTTCCTCCATATCAGACAGATTAATTACGGTATCGTCAGTACAAACCTTTTTTAGGGATAATTCTAGATAATTGTTAGTGTGGATCACTTCTCCATCTGGAGAGTTTATTGTGAAGCGATTGATTTAGAATTAGGTGATAGTTAACACTTAACTGTATATAATAGTATCCGATCTTTCTGAGTCACTACTATTATATACTGGACCAAAACTATATCACCTATTTAATTTTACTTGGCAGGGTTAGTTGCCTAGATAGTAAAATTAATAGAAATTGGCCTGTTTAGACAAACGATGGATAGTGGACATCCTCCCATCGAGACATGCTATTCACAGTGTACCAAGCTGCTAAAAAATTAATTTTAAAATGGTAGAAGAAATCAAATTAAAAAAATTCAAAGTATTTCTTCTCATAATTAACGATTATTTTTAATTATGTAATTTTTAGGAATAAAATAGTTTTCAATCCACTTACTTCAATACTTAAAGGAAATAAACTTACAGGACCAAGCTATGTAGACTGTAAAAGAAACTTAGGCATTGTATTAACTACTGAGAATTACAAATTTGTATTAACTGAGATATGCCCACTAGTACCTGATGTGGGAGCGATTGAATAGGAAACCTAGGTCCATCAAAAGTGGCAGAAAGCTGATTAGAGAGCTCGTTGTTACATTTTGACTTCAATGTCAAATATTTTCTAGCATTAGCATCAGTCTATGCGCAGTGCCTATGACATGATTATGAACCTCAAAAAAATATTTGGAGAACAAAATCGTGCTGCTAGGTAAGTAGCCATGAAATCTCTAATAAATATAAATGTGGCTGAAGGCATCCTAGTTAGGGATCATGTTCTGAAGATGATTAGTTTTCTAAATGAACTGGAGATCCTAGGATTTGAAATTGACGGAGAAACCCAAGTCGATATCATACTCCTGTCACTGCCTAAAAGTTTTAAGTAGTTCTACCTGAACTATATTATGAACATGCTCAGCTTTTCATTGGCAAAACTTCTTAAAGAACTTCAAGCAGCCGATGGTGTTCTTAGAAAGCCAGGTTCTGTGTATGTGACTGAGAAAGGTTCTTCCTCTAAGCCAAAAGGTAAGAAGAAGAAAAAAGTTTAGACATAGGGAGGCGCATGTCTAACAGCAATTAAGGGACCAAAAGCTGGTGTGAAGAAGCCGAAAGACAACTGCTATCACTGTAACCAGTTTGGGCATTAGAAAAAGCAATGTTCGATTTTTTTCAGTAAGCAGAACAAATAAGGTAATTTTTATTCATTGGTGGTTGAACCATGTTTAGCGATGCTATCTACTGGTACTTGGTATGTAGATACGGGAGCCACTAATCATGTCTGCACATCTTTACAGGGGTTCTAGAAAATCAGGCAGCTCAGTGATAGAAAAATATACCTGCATATGGGTAATAATACAAGGGTAATAGCAGTTGCAGTAGGAGATGCCACTCTCAGCTTTAGTAGAAATAGAATACTACTTCTAAAAGATTATCTTAATGTACCTTCAATTAGAAAAAAATTAATTTCACTCTCGAGTTTAATAAAGGACAAGTATTCTGTTCATTTTGATGACTCTGCCATTGTGAAGAAAAATAAATATTTTATTTGTTCTGGTACATTGGTGGATGATCTGCATGTCGTATCTCTTATCTTTCCGACATTGCAACTAACTGAATTGAATAACACATCAAAATTTTTATATAAGAGAAAGTTTTCTTCTTTAATGAATAAAATGTTTCTTTGGCACTTACGTTTGGATCATTTTAATCTAAAAAGAAAAAAGAAACTTGTAGTAGATGGGTCTTTGAGTTCATTGAAAGTGGACGCACTTCCATTATGTGAATCTTGCTTAGAGGGTAAGAAGGCCAAGAGCCCTATTTCGGACAAAGGCTATAGAGCTAAAGAACCGTTAGAACTGGTTCATTCTGATGCGTGTGGTACTATGACAATTTGGGTTAGAGGTGGCTTTGAGTACTTTGTCAGTTTCATTGATGACTACTCAAGGTATGGATAAATTTACCTGATGCACCGTAAGTCTGAATGCTTTGAGAAATTCAAAGAATTCAAGGCAGAGGCAGAGGCAGAGAAGCATTTGGGTAAAAGTATCAAATTACTACGATTCGACCATGGTAGGGAATACCTCTTTGGAGAGTTTAGGGACTACCTGTCATCAGAAGGGATTATATCCCAGTTGACTGCACCTGACACTCCGCAGCAAAATGGTGTAGCAAAAAGAAAGAATGTGAATCTTATAGAGATGGTAAGGTCCATAATAAGTTATTCATATTTATCCGATTCGTTTTGGGGACTCGCATTAGAGACAGCGACTTATATTCTGAACTTGGTACCTTCTAAGTCAGTAACTTCTACTATCACAGAATTGTAGATAGAGAGTAAGCCTAGTCTGAAACACATTCAGATTTAGAGATGTCCAACACATGTACTGAAAGAAAATATGGGTAAGTTGGAACCGAAGACAGTGGTTTATTTCTTTGTGAGGTACCCTAAGAGAACGAATGGTGGTCTATTTTATAATCATAAGGATTAGAAGGATATTATTAGCACGAATACCCGATTCTTGAAAGATAATTATATTATGGACCACAGGAACTAAAGTTATATTGTTCTAGAAGAATTGAGAAGAAATACCAGTAGAACAGAAGAGAAATCACAAGTCACAGATATCCTATTGCCTCGTCATAGCGGGAGGATTATCGAAACATATACAAATCATGAATAGGGTGCTGATGCATAGGGTTTAGATTCTAGACAGTGTGTTACTACTAGTACATAGATACTGTTGGAGAGAGAGCCGCGCAGCGAAAAAAATAAAAGATTGATTTTTTTGAATCGAGGTCGTGACCGTAAAAACGACGTATGCGATTTTCATGAAACAAGAAAACTATACAGATTTTAATAGTTTAATACCTTTATGATACTTGTTGATAAGTTTCTAGAAATCCCAAATACGTTGAAGATGACTTTGCAACCTTCTCACTTATGACCCGGACGCACTACGACGATCACGATGTATGGGCACCGATTCCGATCGAAGTGTTCTTCCTAACTTGGTTTCTTCTCACACAATGATCTCCAAAAAGCAAAAATAATTGCCAAAGAGGAGAAGATGCTGGCGGCTATCATAGACTATTAGGGTTAGATATGGATTAATTAGCCTCTCTTTGATATATAAGAATATATCAAATATATATTAAGTATATATCATCTTTCCTAAAATGATATAAAGAGATATACTTAACATAAATAATTAATCCTACCATCTCCTAGGGTTGGCCACCTAGGGAGTAATCCCTAGGTGTGCCAAATACCAATACCGCCCCTCATTAATTTAATTTAATTCCCGAATATCTCTGACGGCAAAATCGGTATTCTAATTAAATTAAATAATTACCGAAACCAACAAGAAAAATATTCGTGTATATAATGGGTTACGTGAGGGATCACGAGGAAGTATAGGACCCGGGCTAACCGTACGAGAAAATCGAATATCCCTAACTCTATTCCCGAGTTAGATCCTTTCCCGTACGAATCAGAACTTATTCCACTAAAAGTCCTGACTGAACTCCCGGTCCTAACTCACATTATGTCTTGAGTCTCCAATTATCAAATGCACTGAATTCTCCCCACGTTTAAGAAATGGATTCCCTATAAATAAATTAAGTTACTGACAACCCGATTTAATTATTCTCTTCTCCTCACAATCGCACCGCTTAACCTTTTGATATGCCGGATCCAGAAATCCACTGTACAGGTTTAGTATAATCAAACCTATAAGTAAAGCACACGAGGGGGAACTCCCCAACCAAAATTGGACGTGGTTTTCGTCAGTTGATTATCAATCATCGGACAAACAATACCAGTACCCAACTCATCGGTATTGTTGATCTCATAGAGGAAATCTCAACCATTGACGACTTAAAGTACGGTACATTATCTGAACACAATTAATCAATCACTTCAGAATTAAGAGTTCGTGTAATACATGATAATACGACATGTGGATCAGTTCATATAGTCAGAATAAAATCGATCATTCCGCTGATCCCGCTCATTACACTCCAAGTGTACTAACACGCCAAGCTCGATCATCGAATTTTCAAAACTTGAATTCAATATGTTCGACCTAGCTAAGACCAGCTACTATAACGATATACTACAATCATACCAATGACATGTCTGGGTCCATTATGATTGTGAGTCTACTTGTATAATCTGTCAGAACCTATGACCCGATCTTCTGTGCAGCATGCACCAAGTCAAATTCTGGATAGAATGTACGGACTATGCATTCATACATTACAAATATAAATATAAAACCATAAATACAAAACCATCTCAAATGTTTCTCATTAATATGCCAGGGATCCAGAATAAAATACATAAAAGCATCACTTTTCAGTACACATTCTTAACAATCTCCCACTTATATTCAAAGTCATGCAGGAACACACCTGACACCTAAGCCTTCTACATGGTCATCCAAGACTTTCTGAGACAATGCCTTAGTAAAAGGATCCGCTAGGTTATCCGCAAATGCTCTCTTGAAAACTACCACGTTTCCACGTTGCACGATCTCCCGGATGAAACGATACATCCGCACAATGTGCTTTCCCCTTTTGTGGACTCTTAGTTCCTTCGAGTTCGCAATTGCTCCATTGTTATCATAATAGAGTACAATAGGCGATTGTACCGAGGGTACCACATCCAAGTCCATTAGGAAGTTCCTGAGATAAACCACTTCCTGAGCTACATTTGAAGCGACAACATATTCTGCCTCCATGGTAGAGTCAGCAATATAAGACTGCTTCACGCTTCTCCAACTAATTGCTCCACCTCCCAAGGTAAACACATAGTCCGAGGTCGACCTCCTAAAATCTCTATCTGCCTGAAAA
This sequence comes from Heliamphora exappendiculata, assembly GCA_034768845.1. Lineage (NCBI taxonomy): Eukaryota > Viridiplantae > Streptophyta > Magnoliopsida > Ericales > Sarraceniaceae > Heliamphora > Heliamphora exappendiculata. The sequence goes on along the minus strand of JAOTRH010455797.1, from coordinate 6,168 downwards.
TCTGAGTCAGTATACGCAAGAGGTATAAGACTATCAGCCTGGTACACCAACATATACTCCCTAGTCTTTTTTAGGTACTTGAGTATATTCTTGACCGCAGTCTAATGCTCTTCCCCTAGATTAGACTGATATCTGCTTACCTTGCCTACGGCATAACAGATATTTGGTCTAGTGCAGAGCATGACATACACGAGACTTCCTACTGTCGAAGCATAAGGAATACCTCTCATCCTCTATATCTCCTGAGGTGTCCTAGGACACAGTTCCCTAGATAGAGTAATCCCATGTTTGAAAGGAATAAATCATTTCTTAGAATTTTTCATGCCAAATCGAGCAATAATCAAGTCAATATAACGGGCTTGGGATAAACCCAACATCCTATGTGATCGATCTCGTATGAGCTTGATCCCAAGGATTTAGCCCGCTTCTTCCAAGTTCTTCATGTTAAATTGATTCAATAACCACACCTTTACCGAGGATAGCAATCCCACATTGTTTCTGATTAGAAGAATGCCATTAACATAAATGACTAGAAATGCCACCTTATGCCCATCGCGCTTTCAGGACACGCAATACTTGATGGGATACTGATCAAAGCCAAAGCTTTTAATCGCCTGGTCAAATCGAGTGTTCCAAGACCTTAATGCTTGCTTAAGCTGATAAATAAATTTCTTAAGTTTGCACATCATGTGCTCCTGGCCCTTTACTATGAACCCGTCTGGTTACATCATATAGATGCTTTCGTCAAGACTTCCGTTAAGAAATGCCGTCTTAACGTCCATTTGCCAAATCTCGTAATTGAGATGAGCAGCAATGGATAAGAGAATCCGAATAGACTTAAGCATAGCCACCGACGAATAGGTTTTCTCATAATCGAACCCTTCTTTCTGAGTAAACCCCTTCGCAACAAGCCTAGCTTTGAAGGTTTCTACCTCCCTGTTCACTCTTCTCTTTTTCTTGAAGATCCATTTGTACCCGAAAGGTTTTATCCCATCTAATGGATCTACAAGCTCCCAGACCTGATTAGAGTACATAGACTCTATCTCAATTTCATAGCCTTTTGCCATAATTGTGCATCTTTGTCTTGTAGTGCTTCATTATAGTTTCTGAGTTCGGTGTCATGTTCTTCTAAGATCTTGTCGTAAGACTCTCCTAAGAACATGAACCTATCGGGTTGACGAACAACTCTCCCACTACGATGAAGCTCCTGCTGTGTACTCACGATATGTGGTATCTCATTTCGTTCATTAGGTATGTTTTTCGGTTGTACCAAATTTTTATTTCTCACCTCTTCAAGAACAACTTGTGATCGGGATTTGTGATTTATTACATAATCCTCTTTTAAGAATATTACATTTGTGCTAACAAATACCTTCTGACTCTTAGGATCATAAAATAAACCACCTTTAGTTCCTTTAGGGTACCCTACAAAGAAACAGACATTTATCTTTGATTCCACCACACTTGCATCTCCCACCAACACTTGTGCTGGGTAACCCCATATCTGGAAGTGTTTAAGACTTGGCTTACGCCCAATCCATAACTCCAAAGGGTTTTTGGGAATTGCCTTAGTAGGCACCGAATTCAGAATATATGCTTCTGTTTCTAATGGATACCCCAAAAACGAATGTGGTAAATCTGAATAACACATCATGCACCTCACCATCTCCTTAAGGGATCTATTCCTCCTTTCCGCTACACCATTCTGTTGAGGCATACCAGGTGTAGATAATTGGGATGTAATCCCATGTTCTGATAAGTAGTCCCTAAACTTTCCAAAGAGGTATTGACCTCCACGATTAGATCGTAGGATTTTGATACTTTTACCTGTCTACTTCTCTGCTTCTGCCTTAAACACTTTGAATTTCTCAAAAATTTCAGACTTGCGGTGAATAAGGTAAGCGTATCCATACCTAGAGTAATCGTCAATAAAAGTGACGAAATACTCATACCCACCTCTTGCCTAGATGTTAATGGGAGCACATAAATCAGAGTGAATCAATCCCGACACTTCTTTGGCTCTAAGTTCCTTGGCCGTAAATGGCCTCTTGGTCATTTTACCTTCTAAACAAGATTCGCATACTGGAAGTGCCTCCACTTCTAATGAACCTAAAGGCCCATTTTGAACTATTCTTTGTATCCTGTTTAGATTAACATGACCCAAACGAAGATACCAAAGTAGCATTTGGTTCAAGGAGAAAACTTTCCTTTTAAGTGGTAAAACATGCAAATTATTCGCCTTATTATTTTTATTAGTAGAAATAACATGGTGTAAAAGAGTATTTTTCAATGTATCACGACAGATAAATTATTTTTCAACCATAATACTGCATGAAAGCTTATTAAAAGAAAACAGAATATCCATCATTCCCCAAATAGGAAATCAAAACTAAGTTCTGCCCGATTTGGGGTACATATAAAATGTTCTTCAAAATTAAAAATTTATTTTTACTAAAATAAAAAACTACATCTCCCACTGCAACAGCAGACACCTGGGAGTCATTCCCCATATGAAGGTTAACCTCGCCATCTCTAAACTGCCTGGTTACCAGGAACCCTTGCAAAGAATTACAGACATGATTAGTGGCTCCTGTATCTACACACCAGGTTTTCGTAAATACAACCGCTAAATATGATTCAACTACTAGAGAAAAAGCAATACATGCAACTTGCTTGTTCTTTCGATCAGGACAGTCCTTCTTCCAGTGTCCTAGCTTCTTACAAAAAAAGCACTTGCCCATAGGCGCCTTTACCTTTGCTTTGCTAAGTGATGGCTTAGCCTTGCCAACATTCATTGCATTTTCCTGTTGTTGCCTTTTCTTCTTCTTCTTGTCACCTTCCGCTGCTTGTAGTTCTTTCAACAATTCTGTCAAAGAAAAATCTAGTTTGTTCATAGTGTAGTTTAGTCAGAATTGTTGAAACGAATCAGGCAGTGACTGGATCACGATATCGATTTGGGATTCTGCATCGATTTTTTCTCCAAGGACCTCCAGCTCGTTAAGAAGACTGATCATGTTCAAAATGTGGTCCCTTACAGGTGTACCCTCGGCCATGGTTGTGTTCATGAGAGCCCTCATGGTCACCTGCCTTGCTGCCCGACCCTGATCACCAAACATTTTTGTAAGGTTCAACATGATCTCTGCTGTAGATGCCATAGTTTGATGCTGACTTTGTAGAACATCCAACATAGATGTCGGAATGTAACAGCTATCCATCCGATCAGCCTTCTCCCATTTCTGATAAGCCTGGATCTCCTGTTTGGTGGATCCATTATGAGGAGTGGGAGGGCAGGGTTTATGCAACACAAACTTATAGTCGTCAGAAGTCAAAACAATATCGAGGTTTCGTTTTCATGTGATAAAATTTGGTCCAGTAAATTTATGTTTCTTGAGATTGTCGCTAGTGGATTGAATGATCCCATTATTAAATCATGAGAAACAAAAGAGAAATTTTTTTTAATTCTTTTATCAAATTAGGATCCCTCAACTTTTTAATTTAAAAAGAATTATTGGCAACCCAAATCATTTGTGATTAAGAAGGCCACATAGTGTGGACGTCTACAAATCAACACCCGTCCGGACAGACATGCCAGTCTATTAATTTATTGTTGGAACCAAATATCATAATAAAAAACCACCCGCCCAGAGTCATATCAATTGATAGACCATGTAGTGTGGACGTCTAACAATCAACGAACAAAGAATTACAAGGTTTTTCATTCCTTGATATAGGACATTCCAAATAAATTAAATAGCCAATAAATTTTGGTCCTCACAAATAAAAATAGTGACTCATTGGGAGAATATTTTTATTCACGGGTTAAGTGTATAATCATTACTCTTAATTTGAAAAAACACTGTGTCAAAGCCCCGGGCCTGGTGTGAACGCTACTTCGCACTATTCTCAAATCTACTTCTTTTGAAAATTCGTGCCAGAGATACCATGACTATAGCCCCTACGCATGGAGACCGAAAGTCGAAGTCGGCGCGCGAGTTATAATCAGATATCTTACGAACGTGTAATGGAGATTGTAAGATTTATCTGTGACTAAATCCTTCTCCCACTTAATATTTTAAAAACTGAGAGTTTTTTTTGTTCATTTTAAACGATTAAACATATTTTAATTCCTGATTAAAATAAATTCAGTTTTAATCAATTAAAATATTTCTTATTTAACTATAATAAAATAAATAAAAAGTTTACTTATTTAATTTTGCGAAAAAAATTAATTACCTGAATTTTAATTAAAAAATCTTGATTAACTTTAACACAAAAATCAAATAAATAATTATCTATTTATTTTCTTGTTTTAAAAATTTTTAGAATTATTTATTTTATAAAATCTTTTTTTCTAATATATTTTCGATAATTAAAATCATGCATAAAAGGAAAAATAAATAAAATAAAAAATCATCAACGCAACTAAATAAAATAAATAAATAAATAATTAGCTAACGACAAAATAAATATAATTAGTCGTTACGATCCGGTCCGTCCATTTAATCTTTTAATCTGACGGTCTCGAATTAAAGAATAAACGCCTAAGATTTTGAAATCCTAAACGAGCCGTTAAAGACCTGAATCTTTTTCTCAGCCTTCGGACCACCGTCACAACCCCGGACCACCGCTGGAACGCCAAAAAAGATGAAGAAAAACCAGCCAAATAGCCCCTAGATGAGCCAAAAAACAGCTGCCTTTGGTAGCCCTGCGTTGCCTTGTTTTAGCCGTTGTTTAGCCGCCTTGCTGCAACTGTTGAACCCCCAAAACAATATGGTAGGTAGAGCACATCGAAGTCTTGATCTCCAAAAAAAATTATATCAAAATACGATGTCGAAGTGGCTCAAAAAATATTCAAAGGGCCAAAATTCTGTTGTGGCGCCATTGTGCGCACCGAACTTTGAAGCGGTTTTTGACCCCTTTGCCGCCATCGGATAGCCAACGGACAACCTTTATTTTAGCAAAAAAATTACGTAAAAAAGGATTGCCGAAAGCCCCGAAAACGAGCCCCAAAGTCGGTGCCCTACTGCTGTCTTATGGTGCTGCCGTCGCCTCTTTCATCCCTTTTTATCTCGTTTTCGATCGTCGTTTTTCGTGACACGATTACCTCAGAGATCCAAAAAAATAGAATGAAATAATATATTACATCGCCAAAATCCTATACCCCACGTAGGAGGTGTACAATCAGTCTAATCTCGAAATAAAAATCGCCGAGATATATGATAACGATAACGATATAATTAAAACATTCATTCATTCAATCATATAACCGGATCGTAACGACTGATAGCTGCAAAACCGAGGTTAGCACAATAATTTTTTATGAAAAATGCAACCGGGGCTCTGATACCGTTGTTGAAGAGGGAGCCGCGCAGCGGAAATTTTTTTTTGTTGAATCGACGTCGTGACCGTAAAAAACGACGTATGCGATTTTCATGAAAAACAAAAATTATAATGATTTTAATAGTTTAATACCTTTATGAAACTTGTCGAAAAGTTTTAAAAAATCCTGAATACACTGAAGACAACCTTGCAACCTTCTCACGTATGACCCGAACGCACTACGGCGATCACGATGTGTGGGCACGAATTCCAATCGAAGTGTTCTTCCTCCTTTTGGTTTCTTCTCACACAATAATCTTCAAAAAGGAAAAATAAATTAATGCCAAAGAGGAGAAGGGGGCGGCGGCTATATAAGAGTATTAGGGTTAGGGTTTGATTAATGACCCTCCTTTTAATATATATGAATATATGAAAAATATACTGAGTATATACTCTCTTTTCTAAAAGGATAAAAAGAGATATACTTAACATAAATAATTAATCCCCTCATCTCCTAGGCCCGACCACTTAGGAAGTAAACCCTAGGTGTGCCACATGCCAAAACCTTCCTTCATTAATTTAATTTAATTCCCAAATGTCACTGGTGGCAAAACCGGCATTCCAATTAAATTAAATAATTATCGAAACCAACAAGAAAAATATTCGTGCGTATTATGAGCTACGTGAGGGATCACGAGAAATTATAGAACTCGGGTTAATAGTACGAGAAAACTGGATATCTCTAACCCTGTCCCCTGGTTAGATCTTTTCCCGTACAAACCAGAACTTATTCCACTAAAGGTCCTGACTGAACTCCCGGCCCTAACTCAAATTATGTCTTGAGTTTTC
>JAOTRH010455786.1:0-29567 GCA_034768845.1 Heliamphora exappendiculata | reverse complement strand
CGTCCCCCCCCCCCCCCCGCCCCCTCTCTCTCTCTCCCTCTCTCGCCTTACCTGATCTGCCCTTCACCTTAATTAGCTTGACAAAAACCATTTGAATATCATCACGGGTTATAAAAATCATTATCACCAGTTTTTTCTCACTAGGGTTTCATGGTTCCAGATGTATTACTAGTTCCCCCTTAATCAACACTTTCAAAGAACCATCAAGAGTCTAGACATTAACATATGCAAAAAGATAGATTAGTCATTTTCTAAATAATGGCTTTTGTTTATCATCTTAGTATTCGAACCCAGATCTCTATGTTTATTGTTTGCAGTATCATCTGTTTGCTGTTAGTGGTGGTCATTTATACACTTGGCTGTATTATTTCCTTCCTTGATTGTTGTCAGTGAAGTTGTTCTTGCTCTTTTTAATTTAGTCTTTTTCCCCCCTTGTATTTTGCATTCCATTTTTCATCTAGGCTAATATATCTTGATTGGACTGTAATATCAGGTCATTGTTGTTCTCTCTCTGTCTCTCTCAATCTGTATGTTACATTCCAGATTCATCCATAATGTGGTTATTGCTTTTTGACTAGTTATATGTGTAATCAACTTAAGTTATATTCTTCGCATAACTCAAGAGATTGGTCCGTAGGGAAAGTTTCGAAGCTAGGTACTAAGTAGTGTTCATGAAAGATTAAAGTGTATCATGTTTTGTTGATCAAAAAAGAAATCTTGTTTTTATTTTTTATTGTTTTTTCCCTTCATTCTGATTAAATTTCTGCGTTCAAGAAGTTCTCTTCACTTCTTTTCTTATCTCGACAATTTTTTGATTTTCAAGACTTAATGAGAAAAAAATGAAGAATACTACTGACTTTTGTAAAATGCTTTACCTATATCTATTGCTTGAAGAAAGTTGAAAGAATAGTCTTCGAAAACTGATTAAAAAAAAAAGTGGTGCTTGGGAAGCTTTAAATAGTTACTGAAAACTGATAAATGAAGTTGTGCTTGAAAAACAACCCACTACCATGAATTTTATGTTCCTGTTTGCGCTCTTTACAATGTCGCTGAAAATACAGAAGTTCATTTTAAAAAGGCCAATAACTTTTATTTCACTTTAAAAAAAAAAAATCCATATTGGCATCTTAAATAATTTAACTTTTTTAATAAAATAACTACAATATCCTCCGTATGAAAAACCCAATATGAAAAACTAACTCTACTTTGAAAATAAAGGATGTTATTGATATTCTGAACACTTAAGAGTAAAAAATAAAAATATATTTTATATAATATTCAAATAACAAGGAAAAAGACGAAAAGCTATGGATGGACTATTCTAAGGACATGTTCGGAGATAAATTAATAAATATAAAATATCTTTTGATATAAAGGTGGATATTAAATTCAATGGGTATAAATTTAGATATATAATACTTGTTATTTGCATATATCATTTTGGTTTTTTGGAAAAAGATATACATTGATATAGAGAAGAGGATTAGAAGAAATATTTTCCATTAACGCCCCTATACAAATTTTATAATACCAAAATTATATTTTTTCTATTTTTATTTTGTAAATAATTGCCACTTGATTTACGTCCCAAAAATATCACAGCCATCACATGGCTTACCAAGCATTAGGGATATAGTCTTTGCCCAACAAAATTGCAAAGAAGATGACAATACAGTTTTCTAAGTGCAAGGGACAAAATGAACTTTTAAAATGATAGGATATAGAATACATCTAAACCCTGGTAATATATATCCAGGGATATAGTCTTTACTCAGGATACAATATCCCAATTATTTTGCTTTTCAAACACTTGATATGCGGACCCGTTGTATATTATCTCCAATTCCATGATTCATTTACTCCAAACAAACAATCCCTAAAAATATTATTACAAAGAAACTAACTTTTTTTTTATTTCTCCTTTTTCTAATAATGTTAAACCTATTAAAAGCATAGATTTTTAAATATCTAAAAAGGGACTCATATGTTACAAATTCTTCCGTAGAAGTCACCCAAAAAAATCTTCTTTTAAGGAAAGGGTGCCCAAGTAATTTAAATATATACATAGGGAATCTCTTATTTTAATTTACGCAGGATAAGATTGTAATATATTACCATGTTCTATAATTGTCAGAATCCATTCTATCAACACCGATCAAACGATAGTTGTTTTCCTTTTGGGGACTTCACTCGCCCATTAGCTTCTTCTAACATAATGAGGATTCGTTACGGTGCAATTATTATGTAATACACGATTTAATAGTAATCTATTATACAATATATTGCATAATACATGTTTACTGTTGGATCATACATTAATGCACAATAATTGTATTGTAAAGTATCCATTCTCTTTGTAACATAGCAAGTTGTCTTAATTCAATAGGTCACCACATTCATGACCTTTGATCACATATGCATAACTCATTCGACCTCATGCTCTAATACATTGCATCTAATTCTATACATGGCATGAACTACTCTATTTTCAAATGTTACAAATTTTTTTGGTAGAATTCATCCAATAAAGATCTTATAAGAAAAGGCTACCTAAGTGGCTTATATACACCTAGAGAGTTCTCTATTTAAATCGATGGGTAACACTCAAAAATTGATTTACAAAAAGAGTGTTATAAAAAGAAACATTTCTAGAATGAATGGCAAAATGCTTTTTTAAAATTGTGAGCCACAATGGTGAGTGTTAGTGGTGTGCATGAGCTGAGTTGGGAGAAAATTTTGCTCAATTCACCCTTAGCAGGGAGGTTTTTTCAACCATTTCCAACCCATTCCTCTATAAAATCAGCGGGTTTTTTTTTAAGGTGATTTTAATTGAACTCTTTAGACGATATGGTGGGCTGTATAACTAAATATAACGAAATGAAAAAAGTCACTAAATTTAGAATTTTTTTGCAAGTATATATTTTTCTGCATAACACATTTTAGGCTTTTAAAATAAAATCTAAATTTCTAAGAAGCATAACAGATTTTTAGTCCAGCAAGCATAACGATAACATATTTATATGCAGATATCCAACTAAAATAGTAGCAGTAACAATAGAAGTACTTGAGTAGTTCATGGTCACAATAAGAATAAAATGTCAACAGTGACAAATTTCTAGTACGAAGTCATAGAAAATTAGTTTAAATTACCAACACCAAATATCAGTAGTGGTTCAGCACTAACCAAAGAAAGAAATAGGGAAACAATATATCGTGAATAAAGAATGAGAGATTGTGTAAATTGATTAGGTATATATGGTCGATGTATTGTAAGTTTATATCTAATCCACCTGACTCAACTTACCAACCTGCACAAAACCACCCTAGGCAGGGTATTGGATTGGTGTGTGTTGATGAATTGACTTGGGTTGGAGGGTTATCTGCACACTCTTAGCAAGTGTTTCGAATTGAAATGAATTGAAAGAATTATAAAATATTTGTGAAAATCTTGTATCAAATTTTTGCTTGTACAGCCTTACCCAATTGCACATAATCTTGGATTGATATGAAGACTTGGAACTTCATTGGTAGTGTTCTTCCCTTGTAGGATTGAATCAGTGTATTGTGCAGTCTGTATGCAGCTGAACTCCATTTTTTTTTGTTATCTTCAGTTATCTTTTAAAGTTGCGCGCAAACCCTTCCTGTTGTTTGTCATAGACTCCTACGTGTTAGTTGCTCAAGAACAGTACCAAAAAAGAAATAAAGGGTTGCTCATAACATTGTGGGAGACATTTCTGGACTTTTATTACATACCATCAAGCTCGATTTGTTTATTTTGAAATGACTTTTGAAGAATATTTATAATTATTTTTCAAGTATAGTTAAATGATTTTTTTTTTTTGTACTCACATGCTACAAGTTTATTTCGTAGAATACCAATGGTTTGTACTATTTTAGGATTGCTTTTATGCATTGGTGAATAAGTATTAATTATTGATTTGAATATAAAAATCACATGTTATAGGTTTATATATATATATTGGGATTTTGAACACCAATTCTCGAATGCGAACGGAAGCAAACCACGTACAAAAAAAGCAGAAAATAAATAACACCGAGGATTTACGTGGTTCAGCCAACACCGGCCTACGTCCACGAGCGAGAGAGAAAAATTTCACTATGTCGTATGCAAATGAGTACAAAATTTGACTCTCTTCTCTCTACCAGCTAGTTTCTCAATTTTTTCACACACAATATGAGACCATAGCTATCCTATTTATAGGAGACTACCAAAACAGAAGTTGCTAAAACAACAATAGGACAGCTGCTAAATCAACAATAGGACAGTTGCTAAATAAACCTAGTTGTTAAATCTGATATTGAGATTCGAGTCAATCCCAACAATCTCCACCTTGGCTCGAATCTTTCAGCCATCTTGAAGAACTGTCGGCAATCCTCGACCTGCACGCCTTTTTCCTTTTGATATGCCTGTAGCCTTCTGGTAAGACGAAGGATCTCCACCTTGACTTGAATTTTCCAAACCACCTAGAAGGTAATCAACATCGCTGTCGATTCTGCCGTCGTCGTCGTCGTCGTTGATCTGCCACACCCAAACAGCATGGCTCACACCTCTACACCGAGGTGACCGCACCCTAACCCGGGTGCCCCACAAAGCTCACTACTTTGTAGAAGAGCGTGGCCCTATCTCTCCCCCTTTGTGCACACAACCGGAGAGATCACCGCCATTAACCAAATCAAGAGCAAATGAGACTCGTTTTTGTCGAGGTGTACACATGTCCGTCACGCCTGTCGTTTTAGTCTCGTTGCTTGGAGTTTTCCTGTGAATATCCAACAAATGTTGCTCTTGCATCTTGCTGGCATTCTGCAAGCAATCTGATTTGCTCACTTGCGCACTTGTACTACCTCGTCGCTTTCGTGTACCCTTGCGCCTATTCCGTGTGCTTTTTTGCAACTGTTGTTCACTCTGATCTCCCTTATACTCTTTCTGTGTACGTCGTCTACCTGTACTACTCATCTGATGTTTGTCAGTAGCTCCACCTGTTACAACATTCCATACGAGCCTGTATAGGTTGTCAATCATCTGTCCCTGCAGTACATCACTGTTTTCCTTTGAAACTCAAAGAACTCCACCTCCAAATGAGAACCCGCAACCTCTCGAATCCAGTAACCCCAGAGACATCAAGTTCTTCCTTAGATTCGGCGCATGTTTAACCCTAGTCAAGATTGAAACGGTCCCATCAAGCCTACAAAATCGCATTGTCCCTATACTGACAACTCTGCTCACTGCATTGTTAGCCATCCTGACAGTACCCCAATCGCATGCCTAATACGTATCAAAATACTCTCTGATTGCACACATGTGGAACGAACATCCAGAATCTAATATCCAATCTGATTTGCTCATACCTAAAGTAACTGTGAGCACCTCTGATTCTTCATAATCGGAGCTCTCTGTAACTGCTATTTCTGATAATTGTTCTTTTTCCTTGTCTGCTTTGTACTTCAGACAATTCCTCTTTAGATGACCTTCCTTGTCACAATAGTAGCACTTTTCTTTGTAACCTCTCGATTTGGTACGACATTTCTTCTTGGACCCATCTTGCTTCACTGTCGCCCTACCTCTGACTTTCCCGCTGCCCTGTCTATGTGATCTGTCACTCTCCATCTTCTTCAACATCTCATGAGACATGAGAGCAGCAACAACCTCATCTAACCCTAGGGTATCTTTTTCAAACATCAGTGTAGTCCTCAGATGCTCATATGATGAAGGCAATAAAATCAACAGGAGAATTTTTTTATCTTCGTCTTCGATCTGCGCGTCGATAAAATTTAATTCCATCAGTATCCTGTTAAACTCGTCCAAGTACTTCATAAAGTTCGATTCCTCTGTCATCTGAAGTACATATAGCTGTTTCTTTAAAGACAACTGATTAATTAATGTTTTAGACTTGTACCTTCTCTCCAACTTAGCCCAGAGTTCTACCGGATTACTTTCATTGATAACTTCCTGAAGAGTGTTGTTACCGAGATACAACTGAATCGTACTGTTGGCCAAGTCTCGCATCTCTTCCCACTCTACATTCTTCATCGTTTCTGGTTTCTCTGACTTATTTTTGAGAGCCTTTATTAGTCCTTCACGCGTTAAAATATTCTTCACCCTTTGCTGCCATAAAGTGAAGTCGTTGTGGTCGTTAAAGATTCAATCACGAAATTCAAATTTTTTAACGCCATTAGTTTTGTTTGACAATCTATACAATCTGAACTCGTCGCAAAAATAGATATGTGTAATCCTTGTCCCACGCAGCCTAAGTTAATTCGAATTGTACCCGATCGCTCATGATTGTAGTCGATCACACCTGATCAATCTCGTCGATATGTCTAATTCAAATAAACGGTGCAGAAATAAAAAAATATGACTGTACCGATGAATCCGTAGCGCCCAAAAATCTTAGGAGACACCTCCCTCTTAAATTATTTTATTATATATACGAGTTAATATAATAAAATAAATTTAAATAATTAATGTCGTGCTCCTACCACGCCGGATAATTGCCCTTTTGAATCAATTCTTTTGGAAACCAAAATCCTTGCTGAATTGGAAATCACGCAAAATCTATAAATCCAATCTTGCTCCAAACCCAAGAGGAACCCGTCATAGTAAAAAAAATTGTGATTTCTTACTCAAAAATAGGTTCTGTGCGCTGCCGCCCTTAATGTGCTTTTTTTTTTGTGCGAAATAAATTTTTTTTTGATTTATACGATACGAAATCAAAAAAAAATACATGTGCTCCGATCAACCACTACGGCTTCGAATCGTCCACCGTCGGCTCTGATACCACTTGTTAGGATTTTAAACACCAATCTCCGAACGTGAACAGAAGCAAACTACGCACAAAAAAGTAAAAAATAAATAACACCGAGGATTTACGTGGTTCGGCCCTCACGGGCCTACGTCCACGAGCGAGAGAAAAAAATTTCACTATGTCGTATGTGAAAGAGTACAAAATCCGACTCTTTTCTCTCTACTAGCCAGACTCTCAATTTTTTCACACACAATATGGGACCCTAACTATCCTATTTATAGGAAATTACCAAAACAGAAGCTGCTAAAACAATAATTGAAAAGCTGTTAAATAAACCTAGCTGCTAAATTTGATATTGAGATTCGAGTCAATCCCAACACAATATATATATATTATTTAAGTTTACTCTTTATGCGTTGGTGAATAAGTATTGATTATTATTTTCAATGTAAAAATCACAGGTTAAATTAGAAAGATATACGAATTAAGGAATAAGTTGAAGTGGAGTTGTGCTTGTTACTCCACATTGTTTGAGCTACATGCATTCTTTGCGTTGGAGAATGACGACGACAAAGACGACGTTCCTGGTGGGTTTTACATAAGCAAAGATGAAAGGTGGGTGGTACTGCACATGAGTGAAAATGAAAGGAAAGGAGAAGGTGATTTCCTATGGGGAAAATTATTAACTACTCTGGTAACATCACATGAAATCATAATTGTGGTATTCTTAATAAATAAAATATTTAACACATTAAGTGAATCTCTCTTGTTTCTTTTTTTTCTAACAAAAGTGAACATATATTATTTCATGTCAGAGTGTTTTTTATTATATAATTAGATTAAAACACTATATAAACAAAGATACATAATATTTCAAGACTACCAAATAATTACTCTTTCAAAAGGTGAATGAGAGAGATGGAGCATTAGGCGCTCCACAACCACCCTGGTCTTGAGAAGTAATTATTAGATAATTGCTGCGAAACATCACGTGGTATTATTTATTTATTTTTTTCGTAACAAAAAATACTTCATTTCAAATATTTTTATTTAGCAAAACACCATTTATTATTATCTACATATATATACTTCAAGAATATATAATAATTTGTGGGTCTTGAGTGGTGTGCTGAGCTTCATTACTGTGTCATATCATCAATTCGATTCAATCCAATTTCTGAAGACGAGGAGTCATACGAAAAATGCTTTTAATAGTCTCTGAAACTTCCACCCATTTCTCTCTCTCTCTCTCTCTCTCTCTCTCACTCTCATACCTTCAGAATAGTCAACATCAGACTCTATTCCAGTAGTCATTATTTTGCGGGTTGCTAGATTTATGTAATTATTTTACCTAACAAATAACATAAAAATGAGTAAATCCCACATTTACCTCCCTTGAGTATGACAAATACAATTAAGTTTTTGTAATTTTGAAAATAAATTTTTTTTTTCGAAGGTTTAACAATGCTCCAAAAAAAAATGCTAAAGTACCCTTCCTCTTATTCAAATAAAATAACAAAAATTCATCTCTTTCTCTCTGCATTCATAGTCTACCATCTTCTATTTCAAGGAATGAATTTGAGAAACTCAATAGCACATCATTCATTTGTAATAGCAACACCAACATGACACCCGACAAAGCCTTCCTATTTGCTTTGATCGCACTTGAGCCTACTGAAGTTATCTTTGATAGAAGAATTGTATTCTCACACCCGTAAGCTATGAGGGAGTATGATATTTATAATACCATTTGATATAAGTAATCCTGGTAGAATAAGTATTGATTTGAAATTTACAAGATTTGGGCAGAACATAATCTTATTGTAACAGGCCCCGCAAGTTGGAGTTCTTATCATGGACAAAATGAAAGTCTAATCTCTACATGCTTAGTACAAGCATGGAATACTGGGCTCGCAGACAAATAGGTAGCTCAAATATTGTCACACCACAAAATATATAAGTGGTTGCGAAAATGTAATACCAAGTTTAGAAAATAACGATTGAAGCCAAGTGAATTCAGCAGATGCATCCTCTAAAGCATTGTATTCTGACTCAGTGGAGGCAGCCCGTTGTTTGCAGGAGGACTAGGAAACCAAAATAGAGCCACAGAAAATGGCATAGCCACCAGTAATACAAAATACTTGTGACCATCAGTAGAAAGAATTGGGGAAGGGCACCATACCTCGCTGAAAATTAATTCCAAAGGAGCTACACTTTTATTGTGGGAGCTAGATAAAGCAAGTTTAGAAAATTTTCCTAATTGACAACCATGACGAAGAGTGCCAGGACAATTTATTTGTCGACACGGGAAGAGCAGAAGACTTCAAAATTTGATGAAGAACAAGATCATGGGGATGAGCAAGGCGACGATGCCAACAGTCAAGAAGAACGCATTTAGAGGAAAGAGCCATTTGAGAGGAAAATGGAGATGAGGGCACAATTGTGGACGAAGAGAGTTTGTAAAGACTGCCTTCGTTTTGTTCTTAGAGAAGTGTTTCCTTTGAGAGTTGGTCCTTCACAAAAAAAATGAGAGGAGTGAAATGAAAAAACACACTATTATCTTTGGCAAATTGATGAACTAAAAGTAATGATTTAGTAAAAGAAAGGACATGAAGAACTTTTGAAAGATTAAAAGAAGAGAGAAGTTTTAAGAACAGATGAACCAATATGAGAGATGGGTATACTATGGGCATTATCAAGATGCAGCTGAGAGTGACCAGTGTAGTCTTCAACATGAGAGAGAGAGAGGCAAGATCTGGAGTAACATGATGAGTTGCACATGTGTTTGGAAATCAATCCAAAGTGGATAGAGAAGAGGTACCATAAGTAGTATAATATGCACTAGGATATGCATTACAATTGAATCGATGATAACATTGAGCAGTAGTGTGATTCGAAAGATTGCAAATTTGACAATGAGACCAGTGGTCAGAAGAGAGAAGAGGCAGAAGGCCGGTAGAAGAACCAGAATGAGAAGAAGAGCCACAACCACGAAAGGACTAGTTGCGTCGACCACAAAAGGACTAGTTGCGACGACCACGACCACGACTATGATTACAAGAACCACGACCTTGACCACGGTTGGTGTGAGTAAGATAAGCTTGCGGTGAGTCAGAATATGAAGAAATTTGGAACACGGATAAAAGGTATCATTGTGCAATAATTCATGACTGAGCAATAAACTGTGGAGTTCAGAAAAGGAGACAGGATCCGGATGGGATGCCGGTGTAGTAACTAAATCCTTGAAGTCATTTTTGAGGCCTTTAAACACATATAGATTGAACTTAGCAGAAGAGAGGGGTTTTCCTGCAGTAAAAAGTTCATCGGCTATTGACTTGGCTTCATGTAAAAAGGTAGTCACAGGACAATCTTGTTGTCGTAGCATTTGGAGACTCCAATGAAGATGAAGGAGACGGGTTTGAGAAGCAAAAGTAAGAGCTTGTTAAAGAGTATCCCAGATTTCATGAGAAGTATTGACGCCAACAACAAGAGGAATGACATCTTCAGAGAGAAAAGAAATTAAAAGACGTATGAGTAATTGATCTTGATGAATCCAAGTGGATTTGGCTGGATCGATGGTACGACACGAAAGACAACCATCAATATATATAGCCAATGAGGTTTTAGCCACAGAGATAAGGTAGAAGTTTTTTTTTTCTTGATCGGCAAAAGATAAGTATTATAAATGTAAAGATGATGAATAGCATCTAAGGAGATAAGGGAGAAGTTGAGTTTTCCAGTAAAGAAAATTTTTGGTGGTTAATTTCATAAAAATAAAATGATAGACATTGTTAAGAGAGATTGGTGGAGTGAGAAGAAGATCCAAAGAAGTAGTGTTGGAGGGGGAAAAACGACTAGGAGACGCCATAGCTCTGATACCAACTTGAGTTTACTGAAGTTATATTTGATAGAAGAATTGTATTCTCACATCCGTAGGCTATGAGACAGTATTATATTTATAATACCACTTGATACAAGTAATCTTGGTAGGATAAGTATTGAATAGAAATTTACATGTTTGGGTCTTGTATTTTTCAAAATTCATATAATTATACTTTTACTTATATTTATTTGAATTCATATAATTATAGTTTTATTTATATGTATTTGAGTTGAAATGTAATCATGAATCTAGCTACTAGGAAGTCTAATATATGTACGATTTGATAATTGTATAGAGCTCAGACTCTTTAGAGTTTGCTATAAATAGTGAGGTTGGAAAAATTCTAATATGTGTGTGAGAATGAATCAAACGAGTAGAGATATAGGAGAGATAGAAAAATATTACGAGCACGGTATAACTCTTGAATGGAGAAATAGGATTTGTTCCAAAACTCTGGTTTTGGGTTTTTGGCTAGTTTTTATCTCATTTTTGTGATCTTTACGAATTATAGTAGATTATCTTTTGCTGGTAAATGTAGACAGATTGTGTTGAGCAAAATAACTTTTTGTGATTTTTCTTTGATGTGCTTATAGTTGTGTTTCTGTTCCTTTTAGTGATTGTGCAAAATTCTAAAAAGTGATATCAAAGCAGATATTTGAAGATTCAAAGTAATGGTAAGAGATCAGAGTGTTAATATTTTTTGATGTCGTTGGATAGGTTGGTAATGCGTCGCTCATTGGAGCAAAAATCGAGGGATGGAGCAGTACACACACCATTTCTAGTTGCTCTTATTTTTCACGAAAACCTAGATGAAGTAAAATATTTAATTGTTTGTTGTGCCAGAAACAAATCTAACTTTTTGTATGTTTGGTGAAGGGTGCATTCCAATGCAGTGTACGTATGAAATTGATGGCTTGGAATTTATTTTCTACTGAATCAATGTATGTGGGGTAGAAAAATTCAAGACAAAGTTGTTCCTTAAGGTCGTGTACAAATGCCTTTTTATAATTCCCTAATGAAGAAGAGAGGGATGCATTTTTACAACATAGAAGAGATTGCTCTATTGATCTGGGTTTTAGCTCTGGGTTTTAGCTCTGGTTAGAAGAGTGAAATTTGAAAAGAGGCTGATGTGAGGATTTGGCTCTAGTTGCCTCTATTGTCTATTGGTAGTTTCGCCCTTACCAGCTTTTGTTTCAGCCTTTGTATAGAGTTTTGTGAGCAGAGGTGGCCTTGGGTGTGGGGTTTTGGTTGCTGATCTTCGCTGGTTTTGATGAATGCTGTTGTGCTATTGATGTGGTTGTTGGTTACTGCTAAAGCATTGATAGTCTTGCTGTGTTTACTGCTTCTTTTGGGTTTACTGCTTCTTTAATAGTCTTGTTGTGTCTGCTAGCCTTGTGTCTTGGGTCTGGTAAACCCTTTGCTGAGCAGCGATGTCTTCTTGCCAAAGTTGTCGTGCGTGTTGGTGTATTTGGGTTTTGTTGCCTTGTGCGTAGGGGATCCTAATCGAAAGTGGGCTTTGCTGTGCATTAGGTGGGGTCTTGCTGAGGGTGCTGCTGAATGCTAAAGGGTGTGGTGAATTGGCTCGTGAGGGAGCTGTTGATAGATGCTGTTGCTGATGGGCCTTGCTTGCTGCCGGTCTTTGATGTCTGAACGTTGCTTGATGTGGTACCTCAGGCCACATCTTGATTGGGGTTTCATTGCTTGTTAGATTTTGATGCTCTTTATCTCTCGCCTGTGCCACTTTTTCTTGTGTTAAGCCGTGTTGTTTGTTTCCTCCTAATTTTACTCATTTAAATTAGTCTCTTGTCAAACTTAGGGTACGTATTTTGTTCACTTTGAGAAAATTTGACAAATCTTTGTAAGAAATTTCATTCCTTTTAGATGCTATTATTATTCTTCTTTATATATAAGATTTCTCTTTGCCTATCGAAAAAAAGTTGTTCCTTAAGGTTTTTTGCCATTGTGCACTAATCTGTATGATTAGATTATTCTTGAATGGTTTGACAATGGATATTGGATAGATTCGACTAACATTAGAACTGATTGATCAGGTTTTATCGCAAGTGAGGAAAAGTGATCATCAGGCACAATTTGCTTCAATCAAGGGTAAAAAATTAATCATCAATGAATGTAAGATGAATTTTAGTTATAGATGGAGTCAGATCTAATGGTGTTTAGTTTCTCGATCTAACAGATGATTAACAACTTATATGGTCTTGTGGAGAGTGTTGTGATAGTTGGGGCTACTAGCAAACATTATACAAGTAGAATGGGTTGATAACATTAGTAAATGGAACTTATAGTGAATAGGATGAGCAACAGTTACAAAAATACATATGAAATACGCGTATAAGAACTCAAAAACAGTGTTGTTGGATGTTTATAGAATGAAACTATGAAAGGAGAAGAAACTAGTATGATAAGAATGTATACATCTTGATAGAGGTAAGTCTCCTTTTACATGCTCTTGATTTTTTTAGTGGCAATGATTTTTTCGATTTTGTGCGCAAAAGAAAAAGAGGTAGAGCCACGATATTTTATAATTAAAGTAGAGAGTTTTATGGGATACCCTTTGGATAACGATGTGGACATTTAATTTGGTGTTGAAGTGTGGCTATGCTAGTTCGAATGTGGTGGACCGACGACAACAGTAGAATCGACATCGACACTGGTTATTTTTAAAATGATTTGTAGAATTAAGTTAATGTAAAGGTTGTTGAGTTTATGTATTGTATTCTATTAAACCCATACAATTATTGATTTTGTTTACATGTATGTGAGTTAGAGTGGAGTCATGAATCAATTAAAAGTCTAACATGTATAGAGTTTGCTAATTGTATTATTTGAGATTGTCAATAAATAGGGACCTTAGAAATTTAGTAGGTGTGTAAATAATTAATCAAATTGGTAAAGATGTGAGGATATGCAAAAAAAATACAGGAGACATTGAGATGACTCTTGCGTGGGACAACATGAATTGTTTCAACGTTCGATTTGCAAAATTAAGTCAAGGTAAACGTTGTTGAGTTTATGTATTGTATTCTATGGAACCCATACACTAATTGATTTTATTTACATGTATGTGAGTTAGAGTGGAGTCATGAATTCAATAAAAGTCGAATATGCATAGGGTTTACTAATTGTATTCTTCGAGAATGCCAATAAATAGGGGCCTTAGAAATTTGGTAGGTGTGTAAAGAATTAATCAAATAGGCAGAAATGTAAGGAGATGCAAAAAAATACATGGAACACTGAGATTGACTTTTGAGTGGGGAACATGAATTGTTTCAAGTTTTTAATTTTTAGATATTTTTGATTTCATGATATTTTATTATCAATTATCTTTCGCCTATAAATGTAAGATCTGTCGATTTATATAATTTTTTTTATAGATTTTTTCTTTAATGTGTACATAGTTATATTTTTGTTGCCTTCGAGGATGATTTTAGATCCAAACAAAATATTAATATCATGTACATCAATGTATCAAGCAGCAACATCACTTTGATGTATCAAGTGATTTTGTAGCGTTAATCACATATGAGTGTTTAATGCAAGGAGGCATATTAGGTAGAGGAATACTAACTCTGAAATTCACAAACTTGCATGAATTAGAGTTATTCTCTAATAGCAAACACAATAAGAGAGAAAACTTTCAACAATTCTTATTATTCCACAAACAATACTACACGAAAGCAATAACCATAAATGTTACACGGATTTAGAAATAAATAAAAACACACAATACTTGCTACCAAAGCAATAAATAAAATAAGGTAATACTTACTAGTAAAGCAAAAATTAAGAAAAAATTAGAAATTTGCTAAAAGGAAAAAGAATTGAGTTGAACTCAAATTTAAACACTGTACTCAAAGTAGAATCCAAGCAATATCCTAACAAAAAATGTATTTGGCAAGCCCATGCAATTATCAAATTAAATCTTTCTATAAACGACGTAATTAAAGTTTCCAAAATCACATGGGCCTTCCAAAATCGTCTTCCAATGTTGGGCAAGCCCAACTATCACTTTTTAGTTTTCTAATGATCATATGCTTGCATAAAAGAAAAGTTTTAGAGCTCTGCATCACCCCCCAAGCTTGGTTAGAATTTTTTGTCGAATTCTAGTACTCGTCAGAAGAGTTGTCACCTCGACATGGGAGTAAGTGCTTAACGTTAAAGACATATGTGGTATGAATATGTATTGGAATTTTAGCTTCAAATGGTAAGCGTTAGGATTGATTTTCTAAATGATCTCTACTGGATCGATTTTGCGGGTAGCAAGTTTGTCAACTGGGAATTTATTCTTTGTGATAACAACATACACCAAGTTACCCACATTGAACTCCACAAATCGCCTTTTCATATCGAATCGCTTCTTGTATTTAGCCATGCTCTTTGCCAATTTGATTTGTGTTGCTTTATGAATTAATTGTAGCTAGTCACTAAAAATTTTCTGTCTTGACAAAAACTTGCTTCGAATCAGGGATAGTCTAGGTCATGTGGTTCTCACAAAACAAGAACGTACACAATCTAAGAATGAAAGAAACCAGTGTTACGGTTAACTGAGTTATTGAAGGAAAATTCTTCTTAACACAACTTTTGGTCCTAGATCTTGATGTGATCTTGAACTAAGCTTTGCAACAAATTCTTTAATGACGTATTGACAACTTCAGTTTGACTGTCCGTTTAGGGATGGTTGGCCCTACAGAAGTCTAACTTAGTATTAGCCAATTTCCAAAGGCAATGCCAATAGTGACCCAAAAATCTTGTGTCCCAATTAGACACTATGGAACTAGGCAATTTATGTAGCTTATATACCTCTTGAACATATAACTGCGTGACCTTTACAACATCAATTGTCTTCTTGCATGGTATAAAATGAGCCATTTTAGAAAATTGGTCCACCATAGGATAGATGGAATCATTATCCCACTGGGTTTGAGGTAACCCCACCACAAAGTCCATGCTGACGTTAGACCGTGGCTGAATACAAATAAGTAGTGACATATATTAATCCGCATTAGTAGCTACTCCTTTAGAAACTTGACAAATATGAAACCATTCACAAATTTGTAAATTTCCTTTCGCATGCATAGATGTTCAATATTAAGATGTTGCAACCAACTCGAAAGTTTTGTCCTTATGCACATGGCTTTCATTTTGCAGTTCCTGGATAATTTTCAACAGCAAACTAGCTTTTGGGATGCACAATTGATTACCCTCAAATAAAAATCCATATTGAATATGATATTCAGATAGTCCACCACCTTTGACTAAATTCCCTAGCAATCTAGAAAAACTGGATCAATGGATAGTAATTCATGAAAAGCATCAAAATACCTTAGTATGCATAAGCGTAAAAATGGAGGATCGGCTACTAAGAGTTTTCGCAACTCGATTCAAGGCTCTCAACTTATGTTTTACAACAATACTATAAACTCAGAAAATATTCTCAGAAACTTACCCAGAATTCAAAATCAGTGATTTAGATTTATTTGCAGTATGGCTCACACAACGCACAACTAAATTTAAACTCTTCAGTTTGAATTCGATGTAATTTTTTGAATATCTTTTCGAGGACCTTAGAATTACTATATGTTTTATGGTAAAAGAAAATTGTTGAATATATATGGCTCACTTAGCATGCCGATCAGAGAGCTTGTCCTGACTGTTGAGAATCTTGAGATGTTTCAAAGTCTTATGGTTTGAATACAGAACAAAATCGTTATGAATCAAGTAGTGGTAACATTGCTTTAGAGACTGCTCTACCGTGTAAAAATCGACATCATAAGTATTGTATCTCATGTTGGCACCATTCAGCTTCTCATCGAAACATGTGATGGGTTTGGAATTTTACTAGGGATAGCTCTATGGCGTTTTTATTGGGTTCGTAAAGAGAATTTATTTATTTTGTTTAAAATATTTTATAGAAGAAAATAAAACTTTAAAATTGAAAACCTAAAAACTCTTTGCGTTTGAAAAAAGAAGTCGCTATTTGATTTTTAAGAAAAATTAAGAAAAATAAGAATAACTTTTGTAAGGCCATAGATTCATTGTCACTGCAACAAAAAATAACTTTTCTTAGCATTTAATTAATCCCAAAAAATAGAATAAATGTCGCGAAAGAAATTAAGGACACTTATAGCAGCATTTAGTTAAAACGTTGCGAAAGGTAGCTACCAAATATTGGCTAAGAATTTTCTCCGACATAATTTTTTGACGGCCTGTTAACCAAATAAACAAATTTCCATCAAGATCAACAAAGAATCTTTGTCAAGCGACTATTTGTGATTCGATAATCCTCCGCTTGCTGCAATCAATCCTATATATAGGCGTTGGGCTCTTTCCTGTGATTACTTGGCAGTTGTGTTTCTTTTTTTTTATTAATGGAATTATCATTTAAAAGACATTCTTATTTCGCTCGACGGAACATTATTTAATCATCACTCTTCTGTCGATAAAAATTTACAAAATATGATGTAAATAAACCAACTAGGATTTACCGCCATTTATCTATATACTGGTAAAACATTTTGAGGGAATAATAAACACCATTGAAAGCTAACAACAAAAATGATAGAAAATCAAATTTTGGTGGCGTTCCATCTATCAGGGTTGCTATATGGTTGCTTAAGTGATATGGCGATGTTTGGAGTTTGGGGCTGGATTAACAGTCCAGGACTAACTATCCAAGAATACCAAATACTCTCGATTGGATGTCTCTACTTAGTTAGTTCATTCTTATATATGTTTCTTTGCTCTACGGTATAAATATTTATCACTATCAACTTAATCTAATCTTTTATTTATTTTGATAAGAATTAGTTAAGAATAATAATGGTATGGCGAAAAAGCCATTGTATGATAAAGTTATTTTATTCTTACATTTAAGAATTATATTGCTTTGTAATTACAAAGTCTATTTTTTTTAGTTAGAAAAACTTATATTAAATGTTACAAAATCTAACTTCAGAATCTATTTATTAATTGGTGTAGCTCGCATCTTTCTTGTTTCTAGAGAGTTTGGAATAAAGCATAATAATAATTTTATTTATATTACATTATTTAGTAGTGGGATATTTTGTTGTATGTATATTGAGTAAACAGTATTAAAATATTGTCAAATAAAAGTAATAATAAAAAAATAAAAAAGGCCAAAAATTAAAAAATTTCATCAAATATGAACAAAAAGTTAAAAAAAGTAAAAAAGATAATCCTAGGGCCAAAAAAAAGTACAAAAGTGTCACTATTGATGCTGAAAAAGTTATCAAAACTTAATTCTAAATAATCTAGATAAAAAATGGAACAAAAAAAAATTGGAATAGTAAGAAAAATGAAAAAAATAAATAAAAAATCACTAACTACTTTATGAAGATATTTAAGAAAATAGATATAAAAACATAAAAGTTAGTTAAAAATTAAAATAAGAAACTAAAAATATTACAAAAATAAAATTATAGGACAAAATTATCTTTTTACACATATTTTCTTATCCTTTCTAATCTCTAGACCAAACATTCCACCCTCCCCCTAGCACTAATTATCCCACATATATGGGATTTAAAGTTCAATCTAAATAATGAATTCGAACACAAATTTAATAAACAAATATATGATAAAAATATATTTTACATAATTGGTCCAACCCAAACATGGCCATTGTGCATCCCAGTTTTTCATTTTATATGCAATTGAGACATTAATAATAGTTTTTTTCTTTTTTTGTGAAAATTATGATTCATTTTTAGTTTTGTTTTCTATTAGATAATAAACCTTATCTCTATCCCAACCTCTATATTTTCAACATTAAAATTGTTGTATCTTATTTATTTATTCTGCCTAATGGAGTTAGATGACTTTATATATATATATATATCTTGTAAAAGCATGCTTTGGAAGTGGAGTCAATTTTCGGGTGCATTCAAAAAACGATGTGTCGGATATCCATTATTTTTAAAAAAATATTCTTTTCTTTTTAAAATAAAAATCAAAGATATCCAAACACATTTTAGAAAAATAGAGTCGCTACTTGATTTTTGAAAAAAATTAAGAAAAACAAAAAGAAAGCCACCGGTTTTTTTAAACGTAACAAAAAAAAGAGTTCGAGAGTTAAAGTACGAAAAGAGAAGGTATTAGGCATCCTTTTCACCCAACCGTAAGATTGACTTCTACTTTGTCAATACTAGTTCTTATTTTAAAATTTTCAAAGTTAACAAATCCAGAATAAGAGGTTGAAGAGAGTTCATACAAAACCAAATCATTACTACAAAATACTAAAAGATCTTAGTTAAAAATCGAGATCTTTTACTTTTAATCACGATTTCTAAACCGCGGTTTATGTAGGCGTGATTAAAAGTCCTTTATTTTCAATCACAGTTTTTAATCAGGATTAAAAAGCTTACAAAATTGAGAATGTAATTTAAAAAAGCGGTATTAATCAAAATTAAACCCTGTATTTTCAATCTCGATTTTGTTTTAAAACCGTGATTGTTTCTTTTAAAAGATCTCTTTTTTATATAACCGCGATTGTTTCTTGTAAAAGATCTCGATTTTTTATATAATCGTGATAAAAAAATTACTAAAGATCTCGCTTTTTAACCGTGATTAAAAAATAATTTTTGTAAAAAAAATAATATTATATAAAAAGATGTTTTTATATGCTTATGTTATCTACATAACTGGGTGATAATGCACAATGTACTTACACCACCATCCTTTCACTCACCACATCAACCATAAAGTATATATCAAACAACTAACAAATCCAATAAAAACCGAATAAATTTAAATTATTTTATAACCTTGAGTTAAATATTGAAGAGACAGAAATGTAATGCACAAACTAATACAAAAAATTGTAATTTAATTTTCATTTTACGACTTGCACTTGATAAAAATATTATTCATCATAGATACAATTAAAAGATTGCTCAAGCCAAAAGCGTTCAAAATTCTTCATCAACGATGCTCTTTTGAAGTAGTTTAATTAGTGCCTCAAGTTATTTGGTTTTGAACTTTCATATCCTTCTGCATTTTCTCATATAAGCCATCTAACATACTTGCATTATAAAAGTAAAATTAAATATTTTTTTAGATTACAAACTTTAGATTTGCACTTTGCTATTATGATGTATTCTATATGCATTTTACTTCGACAAACTCATGCAACATGATACTTCTTTCAATGGGTATGTAAGCTATTTCAAAATTGTCAATTATAGTAAGTGTAGGCATTATAAAAGCAAAATTAAATATTTTTTTTCAAATATAAATATAATTAAAATCAAATTGTACAAACGAAATAAACAACTTAAGAAACCAATAAGAGCAATGAGGTAAAATTATGCAAAATTTAAGAGCAAATAACATTCAGCAACAGGGAAACAAACAACCATTCAATTCAGATCTTTTTGAATAATTTTCTCATTTTAAACCTCCAAACATTTCTTAATCTATATGAATTAGAACCATTCAAGCATACATAATATATAACTTAATACCATGTAAATAAAGTTTTAGTGTTAATATCATGTAAACTCACAGGGCATCAGCCCCCCCATTCAATAGATAAAGTTACAAAGGCAAATATTTGGAATCATAGAATAAGGCTACCTCATGTTTCTAGTAATGTACTACAGATAACATATGTTACAAACTTAAAATGAAAAAGGCAAAAAATCATAAATCAATAACCTAACAATAAGCACAATTTCTTAGCTCTCTCATAACATCCCTAATAATTCAATTGTAGAAGACATCTGCAAAATTTTTTAAATTAATACTTGAGTGATCTCACTTGATATAGAAGTCTTGTATTCAATTCAATCCATAATCGAATAATAGAGTAATTGCTAGAATATGTTTCATTTCTACTAGCACAGCTAATAGAAATGCACTTTGATAATTTTTTGTTCCTTCTTGTTTTGAATAATTTCTAAGTAATTCACATGCGAAAAACAGAAGGTTAAGCTCATTTGTGAACATGAAAATAAGGCACAAATAGCCTTCTCACTGTTTCAAGATTTATACTTTGTTGTCATGATTAAAATTATCAGCAAATAATAACAGGAAGTAAAATTGGCTCACTTACATTTTTAAGAACAGTAAAATGCAGAATTTGAGTGAGAAGGAGTCCCAAATTAATAAATACACTGCACAATGGAAAAGAAGTATCAGTACACGAGTGTAAAAAAAGTCGCTACAATTTTGAATTAAAAGAGTTTTTCTAACCTCAAATATGTAAAGTGTGTTTCTTTTATTTATGAAATTGTATGGAAATCTTAAACATACAATCAGGAACATTTTATATGTTGAATCCTATTATACATCACATTCAAATAAAAAATAGGTAAAAGATAAACATCTACATCACATTCAAATAAAAAGTAAGTAAGAGATAAACATCAACAAAACACTTACCTATCTAAGATTTAACATGCAGATCATGATAATATGAACAAATGCAAACATCTCCCCTCCAATAAAAATCTATTCTTCCCTATATTTGCAGAGTTTCATATTGGATATATTTGGTTTCATAAAACCTACAAAATCAAGTACAATTATATAAGCTATGCATTTATTTGATGTCATCAAAATAAAACAAGGGGAATAAATATTCACCTCTTGGTATTCTCTCTTCTAGAATTGAAGAAGGAAAAATGCTACTAGTCCAAAATAAATTGTAATGACTTAGGATCATGAATAAACAAAGAATTAACGATTTATCTTCCCGAACAAATATTGCTTCTCAGCTTCAGCCTCACTCAAGCTCATTGTCTTCATCCGGGATCAATTTGAACAAAAGAATCCAGATTTTTGCTCAAAATCAAGAAAAAAAAACATGGAATTGAGAGCTCAAATGCAAAAGTTAAAAAGGGGGGAAAAAAACCTAGCCAAGTCTTCTATAAACGAAGACAGAGGACAAAGGGAGAGAGTTCACCGATTGGGGAGGAGAGATGTTGCGGTCGTAGATTGTGGTGCCCGGCACTGCGACGCTGGTGTTGCAATTTTCAGGTCGAACGGGGTTGGAGAGCCAGAGATAGAACATGGCAATTGCGAGTATGAAAAAGGAGGCGCCGATGAGGATGCAACAGCGACGCCGGCGACGAACTACGACGGGGAGGTCATTGTTGCTATGTAAGGGAGAAATCGTTGCTGTGTGAAGGAGAAATCGATGTAGAGAACGATGAGTTAGGGTTTCAGAGGTGGGAGATACCGTTGCTGACAGAACACGTACGACGACGGTTGCTCAATCGATTTTCTGATGACGATTGCCGGCGACTCCAAGGGGCAGAAATCGATCGTTAGAGAGAGAGAGAGTGAGTGAGGGAGAGAAGAGGAGAGGGAAAACTATGGGTTTGCTCTTCGGATCGGAAGAGAACGCGGCGTAGATCGACTAAAAATACCTGGTGTTACAAAACGATCTCGTTTTTCAATTAACCGTGATCAAAATTATTAAAAAACATCTCTTCCCTTGAATAGCCGATATAAAACGTTATAAAAAAATACCACGGTTTTAAAATAACCAAAATAAAAAATACATATCATCTCAGTTAAAAGGATAAACTGAGATTAAAAGTTTTATTTTATGTTTTTAATCACGTTTTAATAAAAACTGAGATATTTTAAAATTTTTAATCGTGATCTTTAAGCATTATTGTAGTAGTAAATAAAAAAGAAAAATATTTCTAACTAAAACTTTAAGGGTCATACAATTTGGTTATCATTTCTAATCATGTCACAATTATTGTTTGAGTAAAGAAAATAAAAAATATGCAAATAAAAGTTAAAAGAAACAAGGAAGAGCCTAAGGATCATGCAACACAGTTTTTGTTTCTAATATATCATATACAGGTTGAGCAAAAAGGTCGGTGGCGACCGTGTGGCAACCAAAGGTTACGACTATGGTATTTTAGAGATTCGGAAAGGTTTTTCAATATACAAAGTTCAGAGAGCTCCAAACAGATAGGATGTACAGAGTCTATTTCTTAAAACAATAAACAAACAAGACTGAACTACTGTTGCATCAATAACATCATGATTCTTTAAACATGGTACATTTAGTATCAATAGAAAATAACAAAAAAGTTCGAAAATGATTTTCATGCTAGTGGCAGCCAAAAGCAAATATGTAACGGCTGTAATAATAGGGGTAAAATAACTCACGGCGTCAGGTTTTAAAAATCACATGAACTTTTTTGGGTGTCCAGTGTGCCAGCGAACACAGAAATACATTAAAAACATACTGTTCTACGTAGTACAGAAAGTTATAAATATACTATTTTTCATGAAAGGCTCATATGAACAAACTTGATAGAAATAACTTAAACAATAGAAAAATATAATAAATGAAAACCTTAATCATGACACCTCCAGGAGAGAGAAGATAAGGGTTTAAGAAAAGTCACGATTTCCTAAGGTTATCTAGTGCAGACAACCACCTCGAATGTCCTTTTAGATGCGAAAGACGATCTCCAAGTAATCTATGCTCCAAGGTCTTACCAATGCAAGCAAAGTCATGAACTAGGTTCGAGAGTATACGGTATGAGTATCGGGTATATCGGAATATCGGATGAGAAGCGAATTTGACAGAGTATCAGTTTCCAAATGTTCCTCTCTTGATTTTTGAGAATCAAGGTGCCTATTTATAGGCAAAGAGGCAGCACAGACATCCTCTGGGATGCAGCCGCCTGTCCAAAAAAGTGTTAAACTCGTGCCCGTGTCCTTGTACATGGCAGCCGTGACCTTTATTGTACGAATAGTGATAACCATAACGTTCAAAGGTTGTGGCTAGGTTTAAGTTTTCAAAAAAGTAACAACCGTGAGAAAGGAAGTTCATTGCCTGTCATAGGATAACAAAAAGGTGGCGTCCGTCGAGATAAGGACGTGACCTGCTATAGGATCATGGAAAATGTGGCAGCTGTGAGGATGAAGAATGTCGCACTTGAAGGTTTCGGGTGATTTTTTGGGTTTTGTATTGAATTCTTGACTTTGCTTTCTTTGGAGTATCTTTGAGCATAATTCTCATATTTTTGTCATTAGGGAGTATTCGAGACGAGTGCTTAAGACTTGATTTGGTCAAATTAGGGTGTCTACAGAAAACATTAAAGAGAAATCAAAGTTTCTTAACTTTGTTTGTTATTTCAAGTTGGTATCAATGCCAGTTCCACATCATGAATTCCACACCACCCATTTCGTCCTCCGCTTCAACATCTATCATTAGCCATTCTCTTCCTTTGACTCTCTCTCCTTCACCTCTCACCAATGGTCATCACTTCCTATCGATAAAGCTCATAAACACTAACTATCTCTATTGGAAAACACAGTTAGTTCTATTTTTTCGAGGACAACGTCTTCTTGGTTATGTTAATGGCTCTCATCCATGTCCTTCACCAACGATAATCACCAATAATGTCACCATCGAGAATCTTGCCTTTGACACCTGGATCACTCAAAATCAACTCTTAATGAGTCTTTTCATTGCTTCCTTATCTAAAGAAGTCCTCCATCTTGTCAATGGTCTTTCGACCTCTCATTCTATTTGGATCACAAGTAGCGTGAGTACTATTGTGGCGTCCACATCCATGGTTGCAACCATTACGACCCCCATGACCACTGTTTGAAGAGCCACAATGAGCAAGGTTGGCCTGAGGAGAAGCATTGGAGGTATCCTGAATCGACATGGATGAGAAGCTTGTTGAATGCTTAAACTCATGGTTGAAAAGGAGACTGTGCAATTCGGAATAGGTAACTAGAGTAGGACGAATTGCATCTTTCGCTATCTTAAACACACCCTTCACTACGGCTTGCATCTTTCTCGCAACTCTCCCTTAATTCTCTAAGCTTATTGTGATGCTGATTGGGCTGGTTGCGTCGATGATCGACGATCCACTGATGGTTTCTCTATCTTTCCTAGTCATAATCTTATTTCTTGGAGTGCTCGTAAACAACGTATTGTTGCTCGATCCTCCACCGAATCTGAGTATAAAGCTTTAGTAGATGCTGTTGTTGAACTTTCTTCGGTTCAATCTCTTGTTTGTCAAATTCCTCTGGCATATGCTCTGACCTTGTGGTGTGACAATGTTGGCACTATCTATCTGACTGCCAATCTCATTTTTCATGTACGCACCAAACATGTAGAAATTAATTTTTATTTTGTGCACATCAAAGTAGCCTGAAAGGATTTTTATGTTCAATTTATTTCTTTTAACGATCAAATTGCGAACATCAAGACAAAGGGTTTATCATCCTCTCATTTTTAATATTTTCGAGACAAACTAACTCTCACGCCTCGTGTACCATCAGTTTGAGGGGGCGCATTAGATAATAAATCTTATCTCTATTCTAACCTCCATATTTTCAATATTCAAATTATTGTATTTTATTTACTTATTCTACCTAATTGAGATAGATGACTTTATTATAAAAACATGCTTTGGAAGCATTGAAGAGACCTTATTTGTTATTTCAAGTTTTTTTTTTCTCGTAATCTTGAAAACAAAAATAGTAAAAATCTAAAAATATATAACAATTTTATTTTTATGCAAATTAGTTTTCGAATATATCTTTCATATAATTCTTGAAAAGTGAGTTATTTATAAAAGGTTGTTAATTAAACAATTAAACATTTTTTTTAGAAATAACTCGCCCCCAAATTCTTTAATGTTTATGGAAATAGGAAAAAAGAAAATAGAGCAAAAATTACACCAAAAGATAAGTGCACATTTTTTCAATGAGCAGGTGCGTTGGAAAACTTAGTTGTACGATGGAAAAACGCAGACAGGGAGATTCACGTGGGAACAAAATTGGAGACATAAAAACTTGGATTTTTTCGAACATGAAATCATTACTGCCCATGAAGAGGCCGCCGCCCACGAGATACATATGTTGGCTATTTTAGTAATCATTTTTCTTTTGGTTTGTAGTCAACTTTTTTCATTTTCGAGATGAAAGTAAAAAAATAAAAAATTCACCAAAAGATTTTAAAAGTCTGAAAGAAAAAAAAGCTAAGAAGTTAATTAATTTTCTTATTTTCGTTTTTAGTTATTTTTTAAAATTTTTTGGTAAAAAAAATTTTATTTTTTAATTTTTCTTATTAAGAAAATCTAAAAAAATAATAAAATAATGTGAAAAGACAAAAAAAAAAAAAAAAAAAACACTTCCTTGTATCTATGGGTCTATTTGTTTGATGTATATAAATATGAGATTGGATATAATATCCAGTGGGGTACATAAATTCATTATTTGTTTAAATAAAAATGTCCAGATATACAATTCGAAACACGTGTATATCTCAAGATACGTTATATCATATAAGGGGGTGAGAGTATTTGATATCTGGCTTCTTTACAGACTAATTTACCCACTACGTTTAGATGGATATTATTTATTTTGTTAAACATTTGATGTTTAAATGTAAAATTTAATTTTTATGGGGATAAATAAAAAAATTTATATTTTATCTATATTTTATAAATTTATATACATTCATATTCATCATAAAAATAAACGTGATATATGTATATGCTCAAGTATAGCATATCTAATGCTATATTTATTCATTTTATATACACCTTTATATTTGATAGTATTTTATATCATTCGATTTATATCTAAACAAACAAACCGTCCATATAGTCTATTCCAGTTATTTGGTCTCCCAAGCCAGTAATTAAGTATTTTTTTGAATATTACATGGTATTATTTATAAAATATTTTTATTTAATAATATAGTAAAAAATAGTTTGAGCTAGTGAAACAGTATAAGTCCATCTTAATTGAATATATGGAAAACAAGTGTGATTCACTCGCCAAACGTCATCACTTACATAGTAGGCCGGAAACATCTAATATACATGTCAAAGATTACTGCTAAAATATCTAATATACATGTCAAAGATTACTGCTAAGTTATCAAATTAATTTTCAAAATTAATATATTATATTATGCCATACAATTACAAATATTAAGTATAAATAGCATTTATGTAGGGACTAAGAATAGGTGCTCTGATCTTTGAAGATCTAATGTGTTCTCATATATATTTTTGATCAAATTCTATTATTTTGTAAAATTTGTTGAGTTCGTTATTTATACAAAAATTAAAATTGAATTGTTAAATGTAGATACGTAATCAAAAAATATTTTTTTAATTATATTTTCTTGAAATTATATTTAATTATTATTTATTTATTTGTAAATAAATATAATCTAATTACATAAGTATAAATATTGATCAGGTTAATTTTATTTTTTTATGTGAATACCAAATTAGTACCTAAGAAACTAATTTAATTATAAAAATATATTAATTAACCGAACCTATTATACTTGTGCTACCGAGATGAAGCAGAGAAGCAGAGAGGCAGAGAAGCAGAGTAGCAGAGAAAATGTGCAGGCTGAACAAAATGAAGCAGAGACGCAGCTCAGGATAAGCTCAGTAGGAGAGCTTAACGGTAATGGCAAGGCGAAGTCCAAAGCTACCCATGACAACTCTGAATCAAATCACACTATCTTTGTTGATAATCTTCCAAACGAAATGTACAATGGATGGTTGAGAGGCATTTTCAGTAAGTGTGTGGCAAAGTGGTAGATGCTTATGTCCCAAACAAATGCAGGAAAAAGACTCAAACCAAGTTTGTGTTTGTGAGGTTTGCTGCTCTACCCACAGCCTTAAAGGCCATCAAGTTGTACAATGGAGCTTGGTTGGGTAGAAACAGAGTAAGTGTGGGGTTGGCTATTTATGGTTCTAGCTCTAGGCAAGCTCCATCCAACAAAGGTCAGACACCTCTCTCCGTGGACAAGTCTAGGAAACATCAGATCCACAAGGGACTCCTGAACATATGCTAAGTGGTCAAAGAAGAGCTTGTTCAGGATCAGTGCACTGATACTAGGACCCAAATGAAGGCAATAAAAGGGGAGATGGCTGCAGAGTGGCTCAGATGCTGCAAAGTGGGCATAACTAGGGATTGGAGGTTGACCCATTCCATACAAGATGCTATGAGGAGTGAGAATATCTTCGATATCACAATTATTCCCATGGGTGGCAGAAAAGTTTTAGTTCAATTTGTATCAGAGAGTGACAAGATTGCCTACTGCGAGGGAGCTAGGGACTGGTTGAACACGTGGTTTGAAGCTCTCTATGAAGTGAGCTACAGGGAAATGAACACGAGTAGGAATGTTTGGATAAGTATAGAAGGGGTCCCATTAATCGCATGGAATGAGACTACCTTCAAATCAATTGGTAATGAGTTTGGGGAGGTCCTCTTTTTGGAATCCAAGACAGCCAGACGGAAGGATCTTGAAAGAGGCCTGGTTCTGATACATACTGAGGAGAAGAGGATGATTGATAACTGGTGCAATTTACAGGTCGATAAGTTTTCCTATAAGATAAGAGTGGCTGAGGTCCCTTTCTTAGGATGGCCTGTACTCACTGGCAAACCAAAAGCTCCAAATGCAACTCAGGGAAGTGGCTCCTCCGGTCAGAGCGAGCAGGATTACAATAGCCTGGATAGGATCCAAAACAGCCACAGTAAGAAGGCCATTGATGAAGAGTTTCAAACCTCCCAGTCAAAGGTAGGTGGTGATGATGTGGATTTTAACACAGTTATCGAGGAGACACAACTGGAAGAGGACGGACATCAACTGTTGGAAAAGTCTACCTCGGTCAAGCTGAACTCCTTTGGCAACAAACAGAAACATCCAGCGGCGTTGCAGAGCCTCAGTGAGCCGTCCTCAGATGGTTTCCAGAGCAAAAATTGTGCTGCTAGTCAGAAAAGCTACTCATGGGGCAGAGAGAAAGCTTTCAAAACTTTTCTTCCTACTCCATTTCTTTTCAAATCCAACGGGCTACACCCATAGATTGGGGACCAACATATGGAAGAGGGTTGTCCAGGTTTTGATGGTCTGTGTTAGAATATTAGATTGATTATTAGAATATTAGATTGATTTTATTCTATTGTATTTCCTTTTTTGTTTATCCCTATTCGCCTATAAATAGGCCATATATTGTACAGTTTCAATACACAAAAAATATACAATATTCTCATTTTCTTCATGGTATCAGAGCTATGTTCTTGTGGCCTGTAGTATTTTTTTTTCGGCGCCGCCTAGCCAATCTTGCCGCCGTCTGTCGCTTCCGCCGTTGTCCGCTGGATCTGGCCTCCCCTCGCGCCGTTGCAACCTTCCGTTTCCACGCCCTCATCCATCGTCGCTGCATCGTCACAGTGCTGCCCCGCCGCTGCTCCCAGCGCCACCCAGTCACAGCTCACAGCGCCGCCCAGTCGCGGCACCACCAGCCATCTTCACCGCGTTCGCGTCGCCGTCGCTTGCCATCGTTGCCTGTTGTTGCTGCCTGAAGCTTCGCTGCCAAGGCCGAAACCCTCGCGTCGCACCACCACCAACCGCACACCAGTGCTGCAGCTCATAGCGCCGTCGCCGCCCCCAGCCCACAGCGCCGTCGCCCTCGCCGGCGCCGCTAGATCTCATAGTCGCCGCCGACACTGCTGCTGCAAACTCAAACCCTAGCGTCGCACCACCACCAAACGCACACCAGCGCTGCAGCCCACAGCGCCGCTGCCGCCCACAGCCCACAGCGCCGTTTCCCTCGCCGCCGCTGTTGCCAACTCGCTGTTGTCCGCCGGATCTGGTAGTCGCCACCGACGCTGCTGCTGCAATCTCAGAGTCGCCGCTGTAGCTGATTTTTTGGATTGGGCAGATTAGGTTTGTTTTGGGATATTGGTAAAAACAAAAAAACAAAAAAAAAACAAAAAAAAACAAAAAAAAAGTCTCAATCAGCATCATCTCTCGATTTCATTGTCCGTCCTATTGATATTATATTTGATGGATCCAATTATAGTATCTGGGCTCAGAACATGGAGGTTTTCTTGAAAGGCCGTCGACTATGGCGCTATGTGAC